>BHFT01007683.1:0-10228 GCA_004320025.1 Laticauda laticaudata | reverse complement strand
GGATAACAACGGATGGAACATTTTGCTTGTCCGCTGTGTCCTTTTTGCATCCGTTGGTCAGTGTGACATGGGCTTTACACTTGTCCTCCCACCTGCCTTTTTTAAATACCTGTCTTCTGGAATATAGAATGAAAGATACAAAATAAAAATCTATTTTTAATTTTAAAAAAGGGGAAAAAAATCAAATTCGCTGTATCTTTGCAACAGGCATGGAAAAACTTTGAAACAGGGAATTTCATGATCCTTTATTGATGGATGGCTGCTAAAGCTACTCTTCAAACAACAACATGGCAGGTTCTCTGCTATTTCCCTCAGTTTCTGCCTCTCATAGAAAAAGAAGAAAGGGAAGGAGGAGGAGGAGGAAGAAAGGAGAGAGATGGGTGGAGGAGATGCAAGAATATGAGACTTTTTAGGCTCGATGGTAGCTGGTAAACATGGAGAAATATAACTCAGCACTTCTCATATGTATGTGGAAAGCTTAACTGAAATCTGAGTAAACTGTACCTCCGATTAAGCTACTCATTAAAGTACTGAGGAGAAATTTCAGTATATTTAGGAACATAGCAGGAGGCAGGTAGAAAATTATAGTAATTTGAACTGCATTTTAAAAGAGGATTGTGCATTACCCCATGTGTTCTGATCAGCACCTCTTACATTTAAACTAAGGAGCAAGGTTTTACCATGTCTATATTATGACATACAGTACTCATTTGTGATTGGGGTTGTTAAATATCAAAGGGACCCAGTTTTACTGATGACATCACCATTATGTCATGTGATCATCTCTCCTGGGAGATTTTTTTAATGCTTTCCTAAAATCTCACTAAACAGATATTTCATGTTATTTTATATCACAAAACTGTCAACTTTACATAGTAATGGGAATTCTGGGGGTTGAAGTTGCCAGGTCTTAAAGTTGCCAAGGTTGGGAAGCCTTGCTTTAAAAGCTCCTTCACTCTGCAGTGGAAGAATCAACGGCTGCATTAACTGGATGGAAGTAAAGTGTTAAGTCATCCCTGCCTTTTAAGGAAGATGTGTAGAAAGGGAAGAGAACTAGGGAAGAAAAGTAAGGGTTACCAAGAGGCTGGCTGTTGGCATTTGGACAGAGGAAAACAGAAAGAGCAATAGAAGAGAATGTAACCTACATGTAGCAAAACAAAAGAGACACATATCAAATGGCCCTTCTGACGCATTTTATAATTATAGAATTGCAAAAGACTTTTCAATTGATGTACCTTTTTAATGAGAAGGAACTTATATCCTAATGTCTGTTATCTGTTGATCCACTAGGATTCATCTGTAGTTTTAATGAGAGAGAAAATATATCTCGATCAGAGAAAAAAAAACCTGCAAGGAGAAAAAAAGAATCTCTTAATGTTATCATTCTGGAGGGAAGTGACAACCAGATCTTGAAGCACATTTGTTGAGCCTAAAAATAAACGTAGGGAAAAAAATTGATGTCACCTTTGACCAAATAGATCTGATTTCACTGTGTATCTCCTGGTGCCCCCAGAAGATTATTGATCCGCTACACAACAAATGGATTTTACTGGCTGTTTCTCACTGTCTCTAATTCTCATCCCAAAGTATCTGATGGGGACTCTTTGTAAGAAGCAAAATGGGATGTGGTTGGCATCATATGTGCCACAACTCTCCTTGGACAGGAAAACAGAAAAGAACAAATTTCAAAGCACTCTGTGGAAAATAACATGATGCTCTCCAGAAGAGCAGCCTGAATGCTGAGAGATCTACTGTGGGAGATGGTTTTAAGTACATTGCTTGGAGCAGAAAAGACTCAGCCTTGTCAATATTTGAGTCTTCCCAGTGAAATAAAGAACATTATCTGCCCTTTTAATGACAGTTGAATGTGCCAGCTCAGCTGCCATCCAGACGAGCTCCCGCAGTTACCACAAACAGTGCAAATTATCTGATTTATTTAATTTTTTCAACATTACGAACACACTAATTTTTCTCTTCAGCTTCCCCCCGCTGATTCAACTTTTCATCCTAACAAACAACATCCCTGAGTAATAGTCAAGGTGACCTTCAACTCTGGAGAGAGAGACAGAGACAGAGACAGAGAGACAGAGAAAATTAGTTAATGAAAAATAGAGAGAGACCATTTCCTTGAGTGCTCTGCTTTTGTTCCCCCCCCTTTTTTTTACCTGCACTGTCACAAAACATAATGAAAAGAACAAGAACAACAATTGAAAGGTATATGTGTTTGTGTGTACAATTGTGTGAACCTCCTGGATTAGCTCAACTTTGCTTTCCCTGTCAGAAACCTGTTTTTTAGCAAAGATGGCCACCAAGCACGGATTCTTATGTAAAGGTTTTCCCTGTTGAATCTGAGTCTATGGTGTGGTGTTTATCACCTGCCCAATAGCCATCTCAACAGTGAAGCATGATGGTGGCAGCATCATGCTGTGGGGGCATTTTTAAGCAGCAGGGTCTGGGAGACTAGTCAGGGTTGAGAGACAGCTGAATGGAGCAAAATACAGGAATATCCTCAATGAAAACCTGTTCCACAGTGCTCAGGACCTCAGACTGGGCTGAAGATTCACTTTCCAGCATGACAATGATCCTAAGCCCATAGCCAAGACAACACAGGAGTGGCTTAGGGACAACTCTGTGAATGTCCTAGAGTGGCCAAGTCAGAACGCTGACATGAACCCTATTGAACATCTCTGGAGAGACCTGAAAATAGCTGTCCATTGATGGTTGCCATCAAACCTGACTAATCTTGAGAGGATTTGCAAGGAAGAATGGCCCAAAATCCCTCAATCCAGGTATGCAAAGCTTGTCACATCATACCCAAAAAGACTCAAGGCAGTAATTCCTGTCAAAGATGCTTCAACAAAGTACCAAGTGAAGGGTCTGAATAATTATGCCAATGTGATATTTCACTTTTTTCTTTTTAATAAATTGACAGACATTTCTAAAATTCTGTTTTCAGTTGTTTGTCATTGTGGGGTATTGAGTGTAGATCAATGAGGGGGAAAATAATTTCAACAAATGTAGAATCAAGCTGCAGCATAACAAAATTGACAAAAGTGAAGGGGGTCTGAATACTTTCTGAATGCACTGTATGTCAGATTCTGGGGATTCCAAGGCCATGTCCTAAGAGAAGATTAATCAAGAGTAATGGCCTTCACTATTCATCCTCCCAAGGACAACAGGTAAAAATCCTAATACAGTTCCCATAACAGCAGAAGCAACTTTTAAAAGATGATGTCTGTCTCTATTTATCAGATCAAATGTCTGAGACATTTCAGTATTGCGAATTTGTGTTTGCGAGACTTGTGTGTGCAAGATCTATGGCAATTAAACTGTTACAAAACTGATACACAGCTATGATATAGATGTGCTGTCCACTATCATTCTTCTCTCTTGTGTTTTAACCTGGAATTTCATTCTTGATGGCTGCTAGCTCTGCATGGCCTTCTAATTTTTTTTTTTTTAAAGCCATTACATTTTAATCAAGATTTAAAAGGAATCTGGAATACAATGCACAATATGCAGCCGGAGTTTGCTCTGCATCGTACTGCTTATTTCCAGGAGCTATGAGACCCACATCCATACAGAAGCCTGATGATGGCAGATGGGATTCTGCTGAAACGTTGCTACATTAACAGCACTAGCAATGACGTGGGATTAGATCCGAAGGGAAGCCTAAACAGCACAATAGTGTGACGTACCTGCGAGAGTCTTATAGAGATAACTATATGTCTGTGAGTATTTTATATATATATTTCTTTATATATTATTTGTGTGTGTCTGAGCGTTGATGTCGCGTATGCCAGGTATTTGTATGTGGATCTTTGGTTATTCAGGTTTTTTCTTCCCACATAAATTGGGAAGTCTCTAGGCATACGTTTCGATTGAGAGTCTGCCATTTTCATCTTCATGGCTGATTGTTTCTCGTGTCAGCTCTCGTGCGCTTCTCAGAAGTAATAGTGAGCGTTGCAGGCTGCTTCTTCCTTTTAACTGCTAGTGGGGGTGGTGACTTGATGGTGAGGCTCGGGCTTTGACTGTGTTCCTAGTTGGCTGGGTGTGTTCTGTTTAGGTTGGGCTTTGGTTGTGCTCAGGTTTTAGTCTTTAGTTGCTGGGGGATTTTGTGAGCTTGGTGAGCTGTGTGTGTGCTTTCTATTTGGCGTTTGTTTCGTGGTCGTGCCGACATCTATTGGTGCGGTGTCAGTTCGCATTCTTAGTATGGGTCAGAGGGTTATAGCGTAGTAGTGTGCAGCGTGCGGGTCGGCTTCTGGTATCGTGGTGCGTGTCTTCATCTTCTGTGTGCGGTCCTAGCCGTATAGTGAGTGCTTAGTCTTTCTACATGGAAATAGTTTGGTTAGCGATCTGATGTGGCACTCGTGAGGTTTGGGTCTGAGTTGTTCATAGTTTCTACATCGTTGAGGTACGTCGTTAGTTAATGAGGCGTAGGTTTTTCCAAATGGATTGTAGGCCGGAGTTTTCTCTGATTTTTTATTCCATCGGGTGTGGACGTTTCTCCTATCGTTCTATGGCCTTTGCTCTCATTTATTCTGTTGTTTCACTCGTTATGGTATTTGGCGATCAGTTTCTGGTATCTTTTTAAGTGTCAATTTCATGTTCCTGTGGCTTGGAGGTGTTGTTCTTAAGGACCAGAGGTTCAGTTTTCTTTTTTTGATTGAGCTCTTTTTTCGCTGTTCTTCAAAAATCGGCCGGTAGTACATGTGTGTGTGTGTTAGTGTTTTGTTCGCCCTCAGATAGTATGTGGTTGGGGCAGGCAGTGCAAGGGATTTTGTATACTGCCTTGGTTTTCTAACTCTGAGTTTTGTCTTTAGGTTTCTTAGGATGGTTGGATATTGTTTTGTTGTGCAGATGCCTGTTTATAATGTTGGTGTTTTGTGGAGGATGCTTGCTGAGTTGTGTCTGTAGATTGCCCTTTTATTATGGGAGGGGGCGTTTGGCATTCTCTTGTTCTCTGTCTTGGCTTTTGGTTGGGTTTCTTTTTGGATTAGGTGGGTAATCTTCTTTGTTGGGAATCCATTGGTTGTATGCACATGTAGTGAGAGTGTGTAGTTCATTTTTAAGTGTATGGTTCATCGGCTAAGCATTTTGTTCTGGAATGAGTGTCCATTGCTACGGAATTGAATTTTTTTTTTTTTTTTTTTTCTTTTTTACAATCTACTGTTGCTGGAGTGGGTCGGTGTGTAGAGTGCATGTAGATAGTTGGTTTGTATGTGTTTTCTTCTGGTAGATTGGGTGTTGTCCGTAGGGAGCACATTGGATTTTTTTACTAAGACAGCTCTAGGAGGAAGTTGATTGTTGGCTTTCCTAGTTTCCATTGGTGAATTGTAATTTTGGCAAAGTGTCCGGCTGTCTGAAGGTTGTGTGAGGAGTTGTTCAGTTTTCTTTCCCGTGTGGCCAAGGATTATGAAGGTGTCATGGTACATATCTGAGCCAGAGTTTGGGTTGTGATCATTTTTCTAGGTTGTGTTTCATAAGTGTTCATGTGGAGGTTTGCAATGACAGGTCGAGAGGGATGGATCCCGTAGGGTGCTCGTTCCTCTTAGTTGTTTGTGTAGTTTTTGTCCATTGATAGGTGAAAGTCTTGTATTGGATAGGCAGGTGGTTGGGTAGAAGATCGGAGGTTGTACTTGGGGGGTTGCATGTTGTTTTGGGGATGGCTGTTGCAGGCTTCTTTTATAGGCACGTGGGTGAAGAGGGAATATGACATTGAAAGCTCACTAGTTAGGATGTTGCGTTGTAAGTTTTGTTTCTTTACCGATTCTCGATGAGACTGGAATGAGTTCCTTACAGTGTGAGCTTGATGATTCTGCATAGGTCTGTAGTTGTTTGGTCGAGAAATTTGGCTAAGTTTTGTTAGAGGTGAGCCTATGGAGCTGACTTATTGGTCATTGTGGTTGCGGTTCCTTCTTTGTGTATCTTGGGGGAGACCATACAGCTATAGGGCATCTGGATGATTTTTCTCTGGGATTATGATTCGGTCTGCTGGATTTCTAATCGCTGCATGGGGGCTTTTATTTTGGATCTGGTGGTTTTCTTGGAAGGTGGTGGGTCCGAGTGTTTAGGGTTTGTAGTGTGGGGTCTCTGGCTCTTGGAGTAGGTTGGTACTTTGGTTTGGTAGTCAGAATGTATTCATAACCTTGTTGCAATTAGCCTTGTCTTGCTCTGGTTAGGTGATTATTATGCTGGTGTCTTCTTTCAGGTTAGAGTAGTGCCAGTTGTTCTGTCTTAATGGATTAAGTTGCTTTGGGTTGGTTTGCTAAGTGCAGAGGAGTTGGTCAATTTGCAGGTCTGATTCTGTTAGATCATCAGGGTTTGGTTTTGGTCAGGCTGGATTTCAACTCCGCAGTATGATTGGTTTCTGTTTGGGATGTGTTTTGTGAGCCAAACAGCAAAAGTTGAATCTTTTTGAAGAAGGACATTTGGTTTCGCTTCAGGGCAGGATCTTGTCTGAGAGTGTTGTGCACTGTAGGCACTGAGCGCAGACAAAAATCAGCAAGATCGCTCCAAAAACAGCATTTAAAACAGCATTCTGCACAAAACAGAAAACCCATCCACCAGTCCTAAGAATCCCTAAAGACAAATCGAGGTTAGAAAAACCAAGGAGTATACGGAAATCCCTTTGCACTGCTTGCCCCACCACATACATAGGACAAGCTTAACAGAAGAATTAGTGCCACGCATTGAAGAAGCACAAGAACTCCATCTGACCGTTTCCTTGTCAACACCTCAAAAGACCACAGGGACTTCTGAAATGACGGTTAAAATACCAGACTGATCGCCAGAAACCAACACTTCAAACACAGAACAATCAGAAGACCATTAGAGATGAAAAAAGTCCACACAGATAATTAAACGAGATTGTACCTCCCACCTATCCAACACGTATGAAAACCTGCGCCCTCAATTAATAAACGAGTACCTTAACATGTTAGAATGAACCAGACCCACACCACGAGTGCCACAAAGATGTCTTACCACCACATATATACATGGAGAAAAAAAGACTCACACCCACACAGAAGATGAGACAACAAGCCAGCGAAAACCAGAAAGCGTACTGCTCAGCGTTGCACCACTTACCCCGCTTCAACCCCTCTGACCCATACAAGAAGATGAACTGACACCCACCATGAAGATGTGGCACGGACCCACGAACATGAAGCCAAACAAACAAGGATCACAGCTCACGCAGCTCACGAAATCCCCAGCATAACGAAGATAACGCTGAGCAAATCTAATGGCCGGCACGCACCGAAATCAGAACACACCCCCAGCCGAATCAGAACACAGCCAACCAGCCTACACAATCAGAACACAGCCAAACCCCCAACCAATGAAACACACCCCCAGCAATTCAGAACACGCAGTTCAAGCCACCCACCCAAATTCAAGTACACCCCCCCAACTAGTGTAAAAGGGAAAGAAGCAGCTGCAAGTCACGAGTTACTCTGAGAAGCACAGAGCTGAGAAAGAAGCCTGATAGATGTATGAATGAGATTCATCGAAAGTTGCCGTAGAGACTTCCAGATTTTATGCGGCAGGAATACCCGATAACCAAAGATACACGACACACACACACACACACACACAACATATATAATATATGATATGTTTTTTTACGTTTTCGCTGCGGTACTTAATGTGTCAGGAGCGTTTAGATCAGGATGCACGTTCAGTCGTTGTATTATATGATCTTGTCTGCCAGGCGTTATGGATTCTGGCATTAGTGTCTTTGGCCACGAGTTTATCTGTGCTGGGTGTGGTGGTTATGGGCGTTGACCAGGTTGCGGTTGGTGTGTGTTTCTGTTTGGTATCGGTGTGTCCAGTCTTTGCCAATCTGTGCTTTTTGTAGATTAGTACCAGTCTAGGAAGATAAGTTGTTTGTTTATTTCCGTTTCCATTGGTGAACTTGATTTTGGGGGTGTGTGCTGTTTAGGTGTGGGGTTATGAAAATTGTTTAAGGTTGTTCTTTGTCCATGGGCAAGTCACAGAATGTGTCATCGATGTATCTTAGCCATAGTTTGGGTTTGTGGGTGGCATTAGCCAGGGCTCTGGATTATATGTATATATACACATATAAGACAATAACGCTCATAGCAAATAATAGGGAGCCTACAAATGGTAGTAACCAACCTTAACTAAAGCCCATGTAAATCTATGTGTGATATTTACTTAAATGTAGTTAATATCATAATTTATAAATAACCTAATTTATAAATTACCAAAATCTTAATAAAACAATTTCTTTGTTTAGAAGCCACTTGGACGAAACCTCCCAGCCTCTCCAATGGCATATCATATAAGTGACTTATTTGTACCTTCATGATTAGCTATTGCTCCAGTCAAAATTCTTAACAATGCTTATAACTTGTGACTGCCTTGTTTTCTTTCATTTGTGTTGTGATTGATCAACAATTTTTATCCTGTGGAACAAGGCCTGTTTAGGAATTCAGATAGAGCTGGTTGGATTGTCTCTCACAAATAGAAGAAACCATATTTGTAGAATATACAGTATCTTACTTTCATTTACAAAATTTTAGACCAATCCCAGCTATGAGACTAGATCATATCAAGAAGATAGAAAAGCAAATTAAAACAATGCAGTATATAAAGCCATGATATCTGCACAATCAATTAGGTCCAGAAGTATTACAGAATAACATTTTAATTGCTTTGATGAATGAAAAGAAAGAAATCTGTCGTATGTAACTTTGGGTAAAGCACATTCCAGAGCAGTGGGGATTACTACACAAAAGGCTTTTTCCTTAACTCAAGTCCTGCATATTTCCCATGGTGGCTGGGAATGATGGGAGCAAAAATTCTGCAGCCACAAGTTTTAAATGGAAAGTTGTTGGTCTGGCTTTAAAAAAGAAATAATAAAAGAAAAAGGAATTAATCCTGGATCATGTACTTGATGAGGATACATATATAGGTCAAACATCCCCACTGCTTCGACTGTGTGATCCAGATTGCTTCTTTTGAAGCAAATCTTCCTTGATGTGTTTTTACATTAGTTCTTTTGCTTAGGGGCTGAAGGTTTCTTCTACAGCTTTGCATGTAGCTGTTTCATCAGGTGCATACTCTCTGGGGAAATTTGGGGATGTTGATTCAGTTTGATTTACAAGATACTTCCATTTAACTTCTGCATTTTACCAAGATCTGATTCCTAGAGCTGCTTTGATCATTAGCGCCAAGGACTGTCTCAGGGACCCAAATTTTAAGTTGCCCTTGTTTGCAAAAGGCTCAGCATGTCTCAGCTTTCCATTTTTAATGTCTGAGTTGCCTCTCCCTAGTGTTCTTATCACAGTGGCATAGAGCCTCTTGTCTATTTAAAATAAAACAACAACAACTCTGGTTTTAAGAGAAACAATTCAACTGCAAAGCACCTTAGTAGGGAAATGGAAGCTTGATTTTAACTTGAAAAAATAAAATTTTGTAATGGCATAATATTAGCATAACATAATAACATAGCACAACTTTAGGGGGTTCACATCTTGTCTGTTCTAGAAAATATGAAATATGGTTTGTATTTCATTTTGGCACTGTCTAATTTATTCTTCATGGCTGTTAATGTTCCTTTTTTCATGTTATTGCATTTGTTCAGCAGCAGTTGGGAGGGGCTATGAAGATTGAAGATCTGAATAATGTAATAAAAAAACCAAGAAAGCCATAATCGGTTTAGTTCTAGTGTGGATTTTAGTATACATGCACTTTACAGATGCAAATTAATCCATGTAAATCTGTATTTGAGAACAATGTAGAAATAGCCAAGAGGTTTCTTAGCACTATCATCATATCACAGTCTCCAGATTCTTTGAAAGCAATGATATTTGAATTAATGTAAACCAGATAATATGTAGGTTAAAACTGTTCATATCTCCAAGGAAGATGAAGAAATTGGGCTTTATTGACTCATAATCCATAGGCATTAAAAGGCATTAAAAGCAAACTTTTTTTGTTGCTTTCATATAGTTTGGGACAAGGAATCAGAAAACAACAAGAATCAACAACCAAGATGGTCACCAAGCATCTAGCATACTTTAATAAATCACATTATGCCAACAATACCTGCTGGAAAGCTTCCATCATTTCAAAACTCATTGCTTCAAATCAACAGTTACCTTAATCAACACTGGATATAAAGGCCCGGTCCCACTGGCCGACGGACACAAAACGTATGCATAAAGGACACAGCGGATGAGCAAAATTTCGGGGG
>BHFT01007682.1:0-19808 GCA_004320025.1 Laticauda laticaudata | reverse complement strand
GCGGATAACAACGGATGGAACATTTTGCTCGTCCGTTGTGTCCTTTTTGCATCCGTTGGCCGGTGTGACATGAGCTTTAGCTGCAACATTACAACAAAAATCCTATCACTCATATTCTTCCTTCCAACGTTGAAATGCAGTTGTGAAAGAATGTGTTAATGTTAGAACGTTTGGTCATTTTTCCATTACCATAATTATAGCCAGAAGACTGTGATTCTCAGTTGTCGTAAAGATGAACCCTATAGTGATCAAATGGTGTTGTGACCCAGATTGCTACAGTCACAATATATACCTTTTTTTCCTGCAGGTGAACAACTCTTTTTTAAGAGTTTATTTTATGTATTTATTTATTAAATTTCTACACCGTTCATCTCATCTAGGTGACTGACAGGTTTACAAAAATCATAATTATTTATTATTTGATGTATACAACCACCCATCTTTTTTATATGACTCTAGATGGTTTTTATGTGATTCTGGGCAATAAACCAAATGCAATACATAAAATAACAATATAAAAACCAAATGAAAATAAAAGAACAGCTGGGTGTATTCTAATAATCATCCATACAATCAGGAGAGGGTTGTAACCCATGCCCAGAGCCTCTGGCTTGGGCACAAAGTTTAGTTTTCAAGGCTTTATGAAAGACCAACAAGGACAGAGCCAAATTAATCTCAGGGGAAAAATGAACCAAAAGGTTAGTGTCATGGTATGTCCCAAATTGATAAGCTCTGTCTCTATATCCTGTTTGGAACAAAATAAATAATTCCAGCTGGTTTATGGTTAATTAACTCTGGTCAAATTCACAAATGAATGCTTGGATTGGAATACATATTATAGTCACAGAATAATAGAGCTGGAGAGGCTGTTTAGGCCAATGAATCCAATCCCTTGCCTAGTGCATAAATTCAAATTAAAGCAACCCTGACAGATGGCTCTCCAGACCCAGCTGAAAAAAACCCAGTGAGCCCACCACTTATTTGAGAACTGGTTTCAGTGTTAAAGCTGCTTTTAACAGTTAACAAAAGTTCTTTCTAACATTCATTCAGTCAGAACCTAATTTCCTTGAACTTCAGTCCATTATTCTAGTCCTAAATTCTGGAATGAGAAAAAAAAGCATCTTGACCTTCTACATGCATGAAAAGGATCAGAAAAAAGGAAGGACATCTGCTAACAGCCAAAATAGCCCAAGTTAATCTTAGATAATCTTTGTACTGGAACCAGACCTATAGAGGAACAGAAAGGGTGGTCATTGAGAAGTGACCTTAATATTTAATAAGTTCTACTTCTCTAACTGCACTTCATTCTTAATGCTTCAAACCTCTTTTACTTTCAAATAGGATAAGTTATTTGTAGTATTTGCCCTTTACTAAGTCAAATCCTCACACAGCCATAGAGCTTACTGGAGGAATTTGGGTTATGCACTTTAATATATTGCAGGGTTGTCACAATAATAAAACAAGAGAAACGTGCGTGTATTGTCTAGAGCATCTGGGAAAAAATGCAAGAAAGAAATAAAATAAATATTTATATCCAATTTTAGAGAAAGTTGGAGTTGCTGAACCATTCATTTTCTAGACTTAAAGAGTTAATTCACGGAGGATGCTATTTGGGACTTATAAGGCAGTTCAACTTTCGAATGTCTTGCCAGGACATATCTGGAAAAGAAATGTACCCATTACAGCAAAATGAGGGTAAGATTTGGGCTTTATAGAAAAAATATAAAATAATTAGATTTTGAGAAGCACTGCCTATTTGTACATTACAATGGAAGACTGGACTGGACTCCCTGTGTAATTTATTAATTGTTGAAAAGAAAAACAACTGTCTTTACCTGCCCAGTTATGTACTGTGAGAAATATTTTGAGATTTATTTTAAGATAAAACTTCAAAGTTACTCTGAAGCAAAAATTTACTGATTCCTCTATTATTCTACACAGCAGATCAATGTTCCTCTCCAGGGTGCTCTTTGGCCTCATGAACTCCTGTTGTAGTCTATCCAGGGGTGGGATTCTACCAGTTTGCACCTATTCACTATAACTGGATGTTAACATTCTAAGCAGTTTGGAGAACCGGTTGTTAGAAGAAATTACTGGCTTAATCCTGTAAGGAAGGCAGGAAGNGAACTTCTCTGGAGTTTTTTTCCCCTCCTTTGCTGGAACTTTGCTTGTGTGGAGTGACCATTTAAAGTTACAATGGCACTGAAAAAAGTGACTTATGATCATTTTTCACACTTACGACTGTTGCAGCATCCCCACAGTCATGAGAGGCCAGGTGAAGAGATGCGTGCCTCGATGTGACTGATATTGAGTTGGCCATGCCCACCAACTAAGCCACGCCCATAGAACCAGTTGCTAAAAAAATTGAATTCCACCCCGAGTCTATCTAGCCTATATTAATCATGACTTTTACTAGCAGCGGCGTTATCTATTAAGTTATCTGCAGGAGCAACAAAAAAGACTCTAAGCTCTTATGGCAAGAAATTACACCAAGGCAGAATTAAGATCAACTGATGCCCAAAAGCACAGCCTAACAACAGAAGGCCCCTTGGTCCTTCTATTGTTTAACTGACAAAACAATAAAACTCATGCTGAAAACTAAAGTTAAGTGCGGCAGTGAAAGAGTGAAGGGTGGAATAACTGTGTGGGTGGTATTCTGTAGTTTTCCCCTTCCCTTGATGATCTAACCCAGTGGCCCCCAACCTTTTGGGCACCAGGGACCGATTCCATGGAGAAAGGTTTTTCCCTGAACCCGAGGAAGTTTGGTTTTGTGTCCTGCCTGCATCCTGTATTTGGCTTCATTTGTTTGTGCGGCGTAGTTTCTGACATGCCACAGCCCAGTGCCAGTCCACAGCCCCAGGGGATTGGGGACCCCAATCTAAGCACATTAAGCTTACTTTGCTTAGTGGTTAATTCAGGGCACTACACGTTGACTTATAACCACTCATTTAGTGACTGTTCAAAATTCCAAAAACACTGAAAAAAAAAGACTTATGACCAGTGGTGGGGTTCAAATAATTTAACAACCACTTTGCAATCACCTCCTCCCCCCACTATCAAAGTGGATCCTGGGCTCTGTGCTGCAATGGAGAAACAGGGAAACAGAGCAGCCGCGTGAAGGAAGGAGGAGGAGCAGGGAGAAGAAAGAGGGAAAGCAACCTTCTCCTTCCCTCACACCAGCCACTCAGTTGCCCATTTCTCCATTGCAGTGCAGCACCCAGGATCCACTTTGATAGTGGGGGTGGGGTATAATTTAACAACCAGTTCACCTGATTTGGTGTGAACCAGCTGAATCCCACCACTGCTTATGACCAATTCTCACATTGACAACCATTGCAGCATCCCCAAGGTCACATGTTCAAAATTCAGGGGCTTGTCAACTGGCATGTATTTATGACAGTTGCACTGACCCAGGGTCATGTGATCCCCATTTGTGACCTTCCCAGCTGATTTCTAACTAGCAAAAGTCAATGGGGGAATCCAGACTCATTTAATGATCACTATTCACTTAATGACTGCAGCAATTTGCTTACTGACTGCAGAAAAAAGATTGTACAATGGGGCATGACTCAATTAACACTGCCGTGTTTAGCAACAGACATTGGAAGATCAATAAATAGAGGCAACTTTTGCTTGAATATCAGGATAAAAATAGAAAATTAGGATATGTCTTAACACAGAATATACCTCAATTAAAAATATGAAAGGAGGTTTTCCAAACTAGTGAAGAAAGGAAAAAAATCAAGTGGTACAGGAATAGATTTAGGTCATCATTAACCATTTGGAAATGGGTCCATTTTATATACTAATTTTAAAACATTTGCCGAAAACATCTCCAGCTTTATATATTGGTTCTCTATCCCAAATTCACTTTCTCCTTCCTCAGTACTTAATAGCAGTTTTTTATAATTTGTCAATTGCTTACAAGATAATAGGTATAAGTAAAAACATAGTTATGAATACATGGATACATATAAGAAAACTTTTTAAAAAATATAAAAGAAACAATAGGACAGGGATAGTAGGCACATTGGTGTGCTTATGCACGCCTTACATACCTCTTAGGAAAGGGGTGAGGTCAATAGTAGACAGTCGAAGGTTAAAGTTTTTGGGGTTTGGGGAAAAAAACCACATAGTCAGGTAGAGTATTCCAGAAAATTGACCACTCTGTTGCTGAAATCGTATTTCCTGCAATCAAGTTTGGTGCAATGAACCTTGAGTTTGTATCTATTGTTTGTTCTTGTGTTGTTATGGTCTGAAAGCTGAAGTATCCATTGACTGGTAAGACACTTGCAAAGATCAATTTTATATACTATACTTAGATTGGGACAATAGTGGTAGCATACGTTCTAGGTTTTAGGTCTAAGAATTCTCGAGTCTTGGTGGCATAAGGTATTCTGCAATGAGTAGAAGGAGTGGGAAAGGAAACTCTTCCGTAAAATATTTCCTGGAACTTTATCAACCCGGCCCGTTTTCTTCTTTTAATTTTAAATCCAAAAAAAAAAATTAAAACAGTTTTTTTTTTTAACAATTTTTTGTGAGTTTCCAGACTGATGAGTTTTCATGTGAGTACTGGTCTAAGCAACATGTTGTATGTCAGTTACTTACGTTGTAATCATTACCAGATGAAAAAGCTACCGTAAGATTAGGTTAACACCTTTTTTTGGCTAATGTAGTTACAATGGGCTTCGCACTTAGGCAATTACAGATGAGTATCCAGATAATCTTGACAGAGTTTTTGATCATCAACATAGGTCTATGACTTATTCAGCCTGTCATTTCTTTCTGATTTTTTTGCGCATATGTGGGTTCAGCAATTTATTATGTTTGAGATTTGAAAGTTGCCATTTGTTTTGAAAACCATTCTGATACTAGTCAAGGTCTTTTTTGATAGGGTAGCAATTATTGTCTGTGGTTATTGAATAGCTTTAACATCATCAGCGAAGAAGAACGCAGTTGCTCTTGATATGATCACAGAGGTCATTTATGTAGAGTTGAAGAAGAGCTGGTCCTAGAACACTGCCTGGGGGACAACCACGTATGAACAGGTACAGAAGTTTGATAGGGACGCATCCCAATTTTTGACCATTTGTTGTCTGTTTGAAAGGAATGCTTCTTATCCCAGTTATGGCAGGTGTGCCAGAAATACCATAAGATGGAACCAAAATTTCAAGACAAAGCTAAAATGGTTTCCATCTAATGAACAGCAAAGAACATGACTGTAGAAATTTGATACATATTGTTTGAAGAGTAATGTGGTATGAAAAAACGGCAAAATCAATGAATTTAAAAAAAAGTTAGAACTGTAGAAAAAGAAGCCACAAATGGAGAAAGCAAGATTCTGTTGATGTTGATTAGGCTTCTGTATAATCAATATAAATGCTTTAGAGGGAGAAACTGGGTTGAAAGGTTTACCTTAAAGATTTAATGAAAGGTGCTTAATGAAACAGAAAAAAAGGCTACTGTTAAATAAATTTGAGCCACAATTATTCCAAGAAATCCATTGCTTTAATGAGTCTATATTCTGTGTTGTTGACTGGTACACCTCACCCCAAGCCAAGTAAAAGGCTGTGTTCAGAAATTGTTCAATGAAGATAAATCTTTCAAAACAATACTTTGGAGTTAAGCCAGTTGGGAATATAGGCTGCCTTTTTAAAAAAGAAAGGTCCCTTGGGAAAATTCAATATGTATCATTTAAAGCCAGTTGTTGACAGGATACAGAATTTGACTAGGAGCTCCCAATTTTGACCATTTGTTGGACTATTTGAACAAGAAATGCTTTTTCTATCCAGATATGCAGGTTCCAGAGATACTGCTAAGATTTTAAGTTTTAGGAGTAAGTTGTCAGTACGCACTGAATCAAAAGGCTTTTTACAGAAGTCTATGAAGATTGCATCTATTCCTATTTCCCTGATCGAGTTGTGTTGTCCATGAAGTTTATTTGCTGTGTAAAGAGTTGTAGAATTAGATGATAGTTTTTTTCCCTAAAAACCCCAATGTTTATTAGAGAGTAGGTTGTTTTGTTTCATAAGTGGGAGGATGAATGGATTGGTTTATAAATGATTCCATGACTTTAAGATGACGCAGCAATAAAAAGAATTGGTCTATAATTTTTCAGCTAAGGCTGGGGTCTCCCTTTTTGAAGATGGAGAATGAACCGTAGGCTTGTGATCATAGTTTTGGCAAGGACTGGTTCCAAGAATTTTCAAAGGATATATGCTTAGAGTTCAGCTATGGACAGTGCTAGCTTTTTAAAGAAGTAGTCACATGTTCCATACCGGTCCAATAGATAGAGAATGTTTTAGATTCTGGCGGTGGTGTTTTTTCAAACATTGTTCTTCGTAAACACTCAAATATATATTAGATCATTGTAGTTGTCGCCTGTGGTTCCGACTTGGAAATACTCGGCGGGCATGGGATCCGATGGTGCTGTTCTACAAATACTGAGCAAAGAATGTGTTAAAGATGTTGCTTTAAATAGTGTCGTCATTGCAGTCTTTCCCATTAGGTCGAATTTCAGGGGTGGGATGACGCTTGAATCCTTTTAGTATTACAAATTGTAGAAAGCGCGGTGGAATTGGTGCGGAGAAGCTTTTCTTCTTGTTTAATGTGATTAATTGGTGTGTTCAGTTTTTAATCCCGGTGGCAATAAATTTTTTGGATCGTCTTTTCAAAGTTGGCAACGTGACCAGATTTGTGTTTTTGCTGCCAAAGTGATTCTTTTTGGATTGAAGCTTCCTTATTGTTTTAGGTAAATTTGGTTTTTTATCTGGTTTTGGGGAATTGTTAATGTACATATAGTGTTTTGATGAACTCTTATTGACTTTCAAGTAAAAAATATTGTGTAGTGGTCTTCTACAGTACATTGCATCCAGAAGAATAGAAATTGCCATCAAAGGGATGAACAAGATCATTTGTTTATAAGATCATAGTTACCTTTTTGAAGTTCATAATTGGGGGTTTTCTGTCATGATGATTTTTTGTGTGGAATATGTTGAGACAAAAGTCAATCATGTTGTGGTCGCTGTGGAAAAGGGTTTTTCATTGTATTCATAAAATTGAATGCAAACTATTGCAAGAAGATGAGATTGAGGCAGTTGTTAAGTCTAGTGTTGCGGTTACTAATTGTTTTCTAGTCCCCATATTCCTGCTTATTGCATTGTAGAAGGGTTGATGTGTGGGGTTCAAAGTTGTAACATTCGTTAAGGGTCAGTTAATTATGAGATAGATTGAAGTCAACAAGAAAGATAAAAGTGTGTGGGCAGGATGCTGCCCATGTTAGTAGTGTATTTAGCTTGTTTGCATGTCGAGTGTCATAATCAGGGGCTCTGTAACATATAAGAACCAAAATGTGATATTTTAAGCCCATGTCAGCACTGAACGCAATGGATGCAAAGAGGAATGTAAAACGGACAAAAAAGCTTGCCATCCGTTGGAAAAAACGCAATGCATCCGTTGTGTACTCACTGCATATGTCTTTCAATACGTTCTATCCGTAAAACATCCGTCTACTCTATTTCATCCGCTCAAAAAAGTTTTGAGCTGCACAAGAACTTTTGAGCGGAATGAACTTTTCCCGCGTGTACATCTACATCCGCAAAGCATCATACGGGCAACAAATGTTCCTAAGTCTGTTGTCATCCATCTAACACGTCCAATGTATCCTCTTGGCATCTCTTGCCATACCCGCGCAACTTCACATACCACTGCAAGTGGAAAATGGAAAAGAGGGAGGAAGTGAAAAGGTATGCAAGAAACGTCCACACAGTGTTTGCTAGCACAGCACATAGCAAAGGAATGTTAAGCGGATGAGTTTGTATATAAAGGCATTAAAATGGATGAAACATTCGTATATGGGACATATCTTTGGATATTTTAGGATGTTCTGGAGGATGGTCTACAGTACATGTTTGGAAGGAC
This sequence comes from Laticauda laticaudata, assembly GCA_004320025.1. Taxonomy (NCBI): domain Eukaryota; kingdom Metazoa; phylum Chordata; class Lepidosauria; order Squamata; family Elapidae; genus Laticauda; species Laticauda laticaudata. The sequence continues at coordinate 11,888 of BHFT01007682.1, read as the reverse complement.
ACCTATGCGAAACTGAACAATTTCCCTATCAAAAAGGGGAGGAAATCACCTGGATCTCACTTTCAGTCCAGCAAGCCCTGCTGTGGCAGACCCTCTTCAGCCGTTGCTCTTGCCTCTTCACATCATCCATTGATGTTCCCACCATGGATCATGCGCACAACTCTTTTGGTAGCCGCCATCATTCAACAACCAGAACCAAGCACTCTTCGAGACTGTTTCACACCTTTTATTACTCGCAAGGGAAGAAGGAGACGTCCAAGAGCTGTTCTGGGTCAGAAGATCGTATCAGGAGAAGAAAGTGGAGTTGGACTCTAGACAAAGCTGAATGGCTGGAGCTGAGGAATGAAGACCCTCGTTGCATTCCCAGCTTCATGAGGATGCCAACAGCCAATTTTGACGAAGTTGTGGAGCAAATCTGAGACCCCAGGTCTGACCAAGCCAATGCACCATCCTTCCGTCCGCAGCCTGGACCCTGGACTGAAGTTGGCACTGACTTGCGCCACCTGGCCTCTGGAACTCACATACAGAAACTGCAGTAAATGGCATGGAGGTGCCACACACACCATCAGCATGTGGTCAGAGAAGTGGTGCAGGCCATCATCGGAAAATACGTAGAGCATTCCCTCCAGTGTCCCACCACTAAAGAAGGCTGGAGGAAAGTTGCAAGAGGCAGTGGTAATCCATAACAAAAGAGTGAACTTTATCCCCACACTGTTGGAGCATAGATGGGAAGCAGTGGCCTGCAAGCTCCAAGTCAAGTCAGGGTCCAATTATTTCAACTACAAGGGCTTCTTCAGGCAATGATCCTCTTCGCATGGTCGATGCTGACTACAAGTTCATGTACATCGATGCTTCGGCAACCGGTCAGCTTCAGAATGCCAAGATATACAATGCCAGTGACCTCAAGGGTGGGCTGGAACGCAACCTCAATCATGGGTTTCCCAGATCCAGACCCCTAACCCAATGACGCAAGATGTGCTCTACTTCATCGTAGGGTGATGACTCCTTCTCCCCTCAGAACCTACCTCATGAAGCCTAACACTTCCAAGATACCTCACCTGTGAAGAGAGGATCTTCAACTACAGGCTGTCTTACAGGGTCAAGACGGGTGGTGGGAGGAAACGCCTTTGAACCTGGGCAACAGGTTCCAGGTACTCTCACCACCGGATGCAAGATCGCCCACAAACTGTGAGGAGCATCGTGAAGCTTGCTTGATCCTGCACAATCTCATGTGACCCGTACCTCAGTGTTGCAGAACAGGCTTGTGGACCATCACAAGGCAATGGGGAACAATGGAACCTGGATGAATGGAGGGCAAGGGCGGAATCTGATAGACACTGTGGATGTGCAAGACGCCAAACAGAGCTTCACGTTGGGAGGAAGAGCAGGCGCAACCTCCTGAAACACTTGGTTGCAGAGCGTCCAGTCTGGTAATCAGTGCAGTGGCAAGACAGGATGTAGGCGATTGGCTTAATGGATTGCTTTCCTTGAGCCTGTCTCATCAAACTGATGAGATTTGTGCCATGTAAGTTGAAGTGCCCTACAAATGAACAGGGCATGTAATAAAGAGTTGTGTTATGTTGAAATTGTGTTGATCATATGAATAAATTGTTATTGATAAATAAAGCGGCCATATGTGTGGTAGCTGGCGAGGGTGCACCATACGCAGTCCCACTATGCTTGCCACTGGAGGTTTATCTCTCTACAACTATCCTTATCCCACACGCTTATCCTACCTATCCCACAGCTATCATTACCCATCCCACAGCTATCCATCCCACAGCTATCCTTACCCATCCACAAGCATGCAAAGGCTTAACCAATTTTCAAAGTTTCCCAACATTTTATTAAGTAAAAAAAAAATGAACCAAGTGTGTGAAGGAAAGATAACCTTTATTTAACCACAAACTTGTATGACTTTATTAAAAAGCAAAATGGACCCAAGTAAAGTATCTTTAAGCAAAGATAGAGGTGAACAAGGTAACAACTCAGTCTCTGGCACTCTTCTCAGTCACTCTGAGGCGTGCCCATGGTCTCAGATTGTACAACGGGGCCAGGGACTGTGGAGGTGGATGTTGCTGGCCCAAGAGTACACAGGAGATGGTGTGTGCAGAGGAAGTTCTCAGAGAGCTGACTCAGTCCTGTGAGGTTGAGAGGTACTTCCTCAAGTTCCTGGGAGTGAGGCCCAAGACTGATGACAGATGTTCTGAGGAAGGGCTTGGTGTTGGGTGGAGGAAGGAGGAGTGTAGTGGGGCTGTCTGGTCTGCAGCTGGTCAGCTGAGGCGTCTGTGGCGTCTGTGTGAACCTGGGTCTGGACTGGGAAGGGCTGTCTCTGCTGTGGGAAGTCCTGGTAGTGGTAGGCTTGGTAGGCGAGGGGCTGCTGAAATCCGTGAAGGCTGTGACATGGCAGGGGTGGAGGAGCAGACCTGGAGTAGGTAGCAGCAGGTTCAGGCTGGGCCTGGAGGGTGGTGCCGAAGAGCTGTGATCCTCTCCTTCATTGCCTGGTACTGTGGCCCTGGGCGTATGTCCATGAGGGTCTGGCTCACGTACGTGATGAAGGGCTTGCGGTTGGAGGATGGTATGTCGAAATGGACCAGCTGGGAGAGGAGATCTGTGCTGGCTTTTAATTTGTGTCCCTGATCTCCAAGAGGACAGTGTGGCTCTGTCCCTCTGGTCTGCCTCTCTGCCTGCTTTCTGTGGAAAGGTGGAGCTGGGGGTGGGTGTGGATTGGTCTCTGGTGGCTGCTTCTTCTTGCTCCATCTGAGACAGGGGATCCTCCACGTCCTCTGGCATGGGGAGTGCAGCTGTCGGGGGGGTCTCGTTGTGGGGCCCTCCAAAGACACCTGTCTGGACATGTAGCTGGCTCCTGGCTGGAAGGGACTGGCCTCTCTGGTGGCTGTCTGAGGGAGAGGGTTTGACAGAGGCGCCTTGCTTTGGTGGGATCTCACCCTCCAGGAAGCTGCCCTGGCCATGCATAGGTCTCCGCTCAATGAGCTTGACAGCGGCCTGCCCGGATCTCTTTGCAGGTGCAGCTTGCCATACCAGGTTGTGCATATGCTTCCACACCACAGAGGACATCTGAAGTGTAGCCCAGGCTCTCCGCCTTCTCTCTCTCACGCTGCCCTGCTTCCCTCTGGATATTGCGATAGGAGCCTGTCGGCCCTTCCTCCACAAGTACTCGCTCTTCCTCAGCCATTCCAACACCTCCTCCTCATGGTCTTCCGGAAATGGAGTACTGTTTCCCTGCACCACCCTTCTCCTTGCCTTGCCTCTTCTCTCCCTCTGGCAGGGGCTTGAGGGCCTTCAGCGAAGCAGTGGCTTTGAGGGCCTGGGGCTGATCACCACAGGCAGCAGCAAGCAGCAGAGAGAGCACAGCATCACAGGAGAACAGCAGCAGCAGCAGGAGAAGCACCAGCAGCACCAGCAGGAGAAAGCACCACCACCCAGCAGCAGCAGGACAAGCAGCAGCATCACCAGCAACACCAGCAGCAGCACCAGCAGGAGAAAGCACCATCAGCAGCAACACACAGGAGCACCACCAGCAGCAACAGAAGCACCAAGCAGCTTCAGCGTTAGTGCCAGGGGGTGGGATGGTGAGTTCTGTCCTTCTTGCCAGGGCTGGCAGGAGTAGGCACAGGCTTCCTCTTTCTTCCCCATGGTGTTCTCTCAAGATGTCTCATGGCAGCAGGTCTTTTCCTCTGAAATGGTGACCTGCTTGCGAGCTGCATCCTTTTATAATCCGCGGATAAAAACGCAATTCATCCTCCCCACATGTGCAGTGAACGCTTTGCATCCGCTATGCATCCGGTATGCATCCTATAGGTGTCCGTTACGCATCCGCTCCTTCCACTTTGCTGTTCTCCCCCAGAAGCCCTGCGGATGTGTCATCCGCTTCCATCTGCTAGGCTTCCTACGAACATCCGCTTTTCATCCCGCTACATCCTCCCATGTCCGTTCCTTCATTGTTGTCCGCTCTGTTTATGCAAATTTGGGGCACTTTTGAGAGCGGATAACAACGGATGGAAAATTGCTCGTTCCGCTGTGTCCTTTTTACATATGTTTTGCATTCCGTTGGCCAGCGTGACATAGCCTTAAGGACAGTTCACAGACAATGCTCTCAGGAATAGCAAGCTCCTGGATAACTTGGATGTTTTTTAGATGTAGGGACTTTTTATAGAAGATACCAACACCACCACCTCTACGGATTCACGATCTGATTGGTAAACATGATAGTCTCATACTGTGGTAATGGAGTCAGGGAAAGATGCGTTGACCCATGTTTCACAGACAAATATAATGTCAAATTTAGCCATATTTAGTAAGAGGAGAAATTCAGGTATTTTATTTTAGCAATAGAAATTCAGGTATTTTATTTACAAGGCTTCTTGCATTGAGTAGCTTGCATTTAAGGACAGTTGTGGTTGGAATAGAGGTAGTTAGGGGCATGCATGCCTAGTTTTGAATGATGTTGAATTGGATGGGGTGGGATTGGATGTGGAGTTGTGGGTTGTGTGACTTTCTTTTGATGCAATCAGCTCTGTAGTCAATTTATAGAACCTTTTCTCCATTGCCTAGACGGTTTTTGAGTTCTGCGCAGAGTTCATGGGAGCGGGTTCTTTGCATTATGGATAAGTCTGGTCTTGAGTGAAGTTTTTTGTGGTTGGGATTAAAACAGATAATAAGCCATTACTCTGTAAACAGATTTTACAAGTTTGAATAAGGTATGCCAGGGGCCTGTTGACAGCTGCTCCTCACTGAAATAAATTCTAAAGTGCCCTGCTGAAAATGACTGAAAGGCCGCTACTAAATCATTAAGTACGTTCAGAAATGAAGGCTGCATTGTTTACAAAAAGTCAAGTGTTTCAATAGATCAATCTACCTATCATTCATACTACAGGAGCCAGGGTACATCAAAGTTTTTCATTAAACTTGAGTATAGAATTACATTATAATTATAGTTCCAATTAAATTGTCAAGGCAAAGAGTTAGTTAGCTAAAGGATGATGACCGTGGTGGAGTTAAGCCTCTCCTGACAGATCAGTTAGCCATAGATCGGTAGAGGACTTATACAGTATATAAGCTATTAACTAAGGGCTGAGCCAGACAGCAACAGTCATAATATGTTTCCTTTGTCTGTCAAACTTGCGGGCCGTGGGCTGGATGTGTCACACACTGGACACACCCATGCCCAGTTTAGCAAAGGGGAAAAAAGTCCCAATACATCATGTGACACTGCCATAATAACGTGAGTTTGACATCCCTGCTTTACATCCTTGAGAAGGGAGAAAAATAGGGTGTCATAAAAAACCTTTCTGAGGCACCCACAGAATCCAAATGTTTTGACAGAATAGTGTTGCAATGCAAGCTTACCCACCCACTTCCTTATGAGCAACACGCCATCAAAAGGGACAGAGCATGCATCATTGTAATGTCTACATCCTTAGACTATAAATAATATTGCTGATTTTATATAATAATTTGGGATAGTTTCAGGATAACAGTTAATGACTTCCTAGCTGGTTGCAAAAGGAAGATTATTCTGTGTATGCAGAGCCTTCCCTGTAGTATAGCCACTTCTTTTCTTCCTCTTAAAGCATCTTTATAACATCACCCCATGTAATTGGAATAACACAGTGTTTACTCCTAGCAACTCTCTGGATTAGTCCCTGTAGTTTTCTTGGCAAGATTACAGGAATGATTGGCCATTGCTTGCTTCCTAGGGCTGAGAGAGAATGACTGGCCCAAGGCACCCAGCAGTCTTTGTGCCTAAGTGAACAAAGCAATATGCTCAGATACCTGTTCATTAGATCTATTCCCTTCTGGTTGGTCAAGGCCTTTCGGGGAGTGACATGTAGCTGGCTCCTTTGTAACATATTTTCAGAACCTTTCTGGTTGTATCATTTGTCCCAACAATGAACAACAGAAAGGGATAGTGACCAGCCTGCTTGACTAATCAGGTTAACTTCCTATCAGGTCCTGAATCTTGCATATATCCCTTAATATGTTGTCTGGTTTACAAATTGCCATTTTCATTCCTCTCAGTGGTGAGTCACCCATCACTACTACATGCCTTTTCCTCTTTGGGATAGTGGTTAGAGTCCTCACCTCTGGGGTATCTAAGAATGAAAAATTCAGACCTAAATGAAGAGTTTGGAAGAATCAGTAAGTCCAAGATTCACCGCTTAGTTACATTTTGTAGTCCTTTCGATCTGGCTAGCAATTTAATTGTTGATTGTCTGTGGAGTTCCTCACTCAGCATGGTCATGGTTGTCCCAAAGATGATTTTTCAAAAGATACCTGGACTTTTTGTTTATCCTTGAAAACATTTTGCTTCTCATCCAAAAAGCTTCTTCAGTTCTGTCTCAATTGTTGTTTATGTTGCTTCACTTTTATATCTATCTTATCTACTTATAAGTGCACACCTTTTGGTTTATACCAATATGTTTAATGAGTCTTTTCTCCTCTACAAATAAGATTTTTTTTTCCAAAGGGGTGGTTGATTGTCCTAACAAGGATTGAACAACCATGTGTTTCCAACAAAATAATGGGGGAGGGGGAAATAAATATAATACAATATGATATACAATTCATATATCATATAGTTATACCTAGAACTGTCTACCCTACTTAGGTTAACAAGAACTGTCTCACTTACACTATCATCTCTCTTTCTATTTCTATTTCTCTCTCCATACTTTTTAGATGCTCTTGCTACTTCAGTTGCTCTGCCTTTATTGCATATATCTCTTGCCTGCTATAACCATTTTACTTTTGGTCAAAGAATTGGATCAGGCTGGATGAAACTTAGTCTTATTACTGGATAACCTAGCAACATCACTTCAAAGGATTTTTGACATGATTCTTATAGTCAATATCCTTCATAGTCTGTTTTACTCAAAGAACCCACTTAATTTTTTTGAGCATTCACTTTCATACTTTCCATTAAAAGACCTCATTTCCTTCCAATGTTCAAGGCTGCTATTAATTTATAACTCCATTCAGCTTTCCCAATAATCACTTTCTTTCTGCTCTGAGGGATCCTAACTCTATAGCTGGACACAACTGCCATTTAAATTACTATTTCCTTGAAGAAAATAACATTTTTCTCAAGTGTTCACAGCAATTAAATGTTCACTCAGAGTCATGGCATGAAATAAAGACAACCCTGACCCTGAAAGCAGGAGGGATTGGTGTAGCTATGAGATTAACTATACAGAAGACATGAAATAAGGTTCTTAGATCAAGCTACAATAGTTGAAGAAGTTTAAAATCCTCTGGTTTCTGAACTATTTGTGATTCAGTAGTATTGTTCTAATAACTAGCTAATTATTTTTTACTTAGCTTTTTATTTAAACTATAATATATAGTTAGACTTATATACTGCTTTACAGTGCTTTACAGCCCTCTCTAAGCCGTTTAGAATCAGCATATTGCCCAACAATTTGGGTCCTCATAATGCTATTCACAGACGGAGTACTGGCTACTGCAATGTTTTGTGTATGTTAATGGATCAAAATTGAAAATTATAGAAATTAGTAAAAAGATTGGTGCAGAAATTGACCTAATTTTAACAAGGAATTTGGCATGCACATATCTGGAGGCTGTGTGAGTCTAGACTAGGGCTGTCAAACTTGTGGCCTGCAGACTGGATGTATCACATGCTGGCCACGTCCATGCCTGGTTTAGTGAAGGGGGGGAAAGTTGTGATACGTCACATGATGCCACTGTGACAATACAAGTTTGACACTCCTGGTCTAGATCAAGGGTCTCCAAATTTGGCAACTTTAAGACTTGTGGATTTCAACTCCCATAGTTGGCTGGGATATTCTGGGAGTTGAAGTCCACAAGCCTTAAAGTTACCAAGTTTGGATATCCTGTGATCAAGACAGGCAGAAATAGGTTTAGGTTCAACCCTAACAAGACTATATGCTGGGCTTCCTGAGTCTGGAATGGTTAGATATTCTTTAGCCCTGAATAGGAAGATACTTCTCCTTATTTAGGACAGTAGCTCATTTACGAGTAGTGGGTGGCTAGAAAGGTTCATTTAATGTATCAGTTATGCCTATATCTGGAACAGAGTTTTTTTCCAGACTGTTGCTCAAGCTATGTGAGCTATGGTTATCTTGCATCCATAATATTGCAATATAATCTACATGGGGCTGCCCTTGAAAGATTCTTAGTAGTCCCAAGATGCAGTACCACAGGCAGCTGTGAGTAGAATATGTTACATCCATGTAACACCTTTACTTTGTGAGCTATACCTGTTACTAGTAGACTTCAGAATGCAATTACTCTTTATCACCTATAAAATTCATGACATGGAGCCTGAGCATGTAAGGGATAACCTTTCCTTGTAGCCCATTCCATACATATTGACAGAAATGGTATGTTCTGGATATCTGACTAAATAGCGTCATCTGATGGGACATAGGAAGAAAGTCTTGTCTGCCCTTGTCTAAGCCTTTGGGAACAATATTTCCTATGGAATTTATGACTCTTCCCAGACCCTATTTAAACAAACTCTCAAAATCTGAATGTTTTCCCAGGCTTTGGATTAGAATGGATGACAGATCCCTTGTGTGGTGTCTCATTTTTTTAAAGCTAGTGTTTCTCCATATTTTTTCATTTTAAACTTTGTGCAATAGCAATCGTTCCTACCATAGTACTGATGTCACTTTGGTCAAATCTTATCACTCAGCGTTAACAAAAATAAAAACTTCCCTGAGTCAAGTTATAATCATGGTGACCACATGGACAGGTCCATGCAATTATCTTGGTGGCAATTTGGAAATATTTTCCCATTTCTTTTTTCCAGAGACATCCGAAGACAGCATTATCTCTGTGCTTCATCCCTGAATCTGTGATGAGAGCATTTACAATGTGTGTGTGTGGGGGGGCGAGGGAAAGTATGCAGATGTGAAATGCCCTGAGCATATCATATAATGTTTGTATAAATTTCAAATGTTAATATTTTTGTATTAACAAGATGAAAATGTCAATTTCCCCTAGTTATCTTATTAATTTAAATCAACTTCTGTATTTCTGAAATCCTATATAGCAGCAAAACTAAAAGCAAGGGGTTGTTGCAAACAAATTGTGCCAGATTAACTTTATCTCTTTTTTTTTGATAGAATTATTAGCTTAACATCCCATTGATTGAGTGTACCTGAATTGAAGGAAGGATTTCAATAAAGACTCTCATGATATTCTCCTAAAATGGTGGATATGAGTTAGGTGATACTAATTGATTGATGGATCAACACTTGGCTGAGATTTTCTGATCCCACTCAGAAAATGACATTACTTCATCTTGGAGTTGAAGTAATGGCTGGAATGCCACAGATATTTGTCCTGAATCAGGAAGGAAGGAAGGAAGGAAGGAAGGAAGGAAGGAAGGAAGGAAGGAAGGAAGGAAGGAAGGAAGGAAGGAAATTTCTGATGTTTCCTGACAGATTGCCACAAGGAGGAAGCCAAGAGAAAGTTGGAAGCTGTTTCTGCTCCTACTGCTTCCCACCCCCAACCATCTGTTCATTTCCTTTCTCTGTTTAGCTGAGGAAATATCTCTAAAACGATGACCTAACAGGATACAATTGTCTAGTTATATAATATAGTTAATTCAAAACTGTACGGATTTAAAATATATGAAGAGGCCAAATTCTGTCATAGAGAGAACAAAAGTGGAACAGTTTAAAAAAGTCTACCAATCAACCTCTTCAGAAGTTATGAAAAGAAGCATACCCAATTTCATTATCTTTGTATACTTAATGCCTTGCCATAGAATTTTCTAATTTCTCTTATGTCTCCCAGAACAGTAAGTTCTGTGATCAGAAGGATCATTATAAAAGATTGGGTAATATCATGTACAGCAAGGTATGAGTTTCAAATTTTGAAGGGGAAAATTATTTCTTCTTTATTATTTTTACAATCTTCTAGTAAGATATTGCAGGCTGGCAAAGTTGCCACACAGGATATAGCTGTAATTTGCACTTAGAGCAGGTTCTACTACAATACCCTTTTCCATTTTATTTCCTTTTATATGTTTGGGCAGCACTTCAAGTGTTACCTCTGTCATGAAAAGAATCCAACATTGTAGAAGAGAAATAGGATGAAGCTTTATAACAAAGCAGAACTTGTTCATCTAGCTCATTGTTGCCAACGGCCAATTCACCCCAGCTTACTTACTCTGGCCAACTCACTGCAGGACAACTCGCCATAGCCAACTTGCTATGGGACAATTCATTGACTGATATCAAATAAATGGTGGAATTAGAATCATTGAAGAAGGGATGCAAAAGGAGGGACAGAATAAAATGTGAATAAATTGCAAAAGAGGTTCTCTCTCTCTCCCTCCCTCCCCTTCCCCTCCCTCCCCCTCCTCTCCCTTCAGTTAATAGCTCTGGGCAGACAGCCAAGAACCACTTAACAGTTGCAGCTGGAATGTAGCCATACATGCTGAATCAACTCAATAAACAACAGAAACTGACAGGATTGGGGCAGGGAAACCCATCAATCACCCATCTAGGGGTGGGATTAACCTCTTCCTTTCAGGAAGAAGGACAAGATTATAAATATTTTCATTATAAATAGTATTAAGTAACACTTCTGTGATCAGCTGATACTCTCTGGAGTTCCTCAAGACCCTTTATAGTTGCTGCAGTGTTGGCTACTTCAATGATGCAGCTTGATCATACAGACCATGAATTTAATGCATGTGAATTTAATGCAGCACAAATATGGAGCTCTGTCAACCTGGTGAGCTGCCTGGAGTGTTTTTAAGCTCAGCTGAGGTGTGGCAATCCGCTCTGCTGTGCGAATTAGCTGAGCTAAAAAACAAGGAAATTTTGGAGATGTAACATCCAAACCAGTCAAAATTTTTGATACTAGTATGCAAAACCGGTCTGAATGCTGAAGACCACCCTTGCAACTAAGCAAGCTAAACTCCTAAAAGAGATCTACCTGATTTTGAGATACTAGTATACTAAGTCCAATGATTCTTTTTCAGTTAATAAATTTGGGATTCCGATAATTTGGGATCCTGTGTAGGATTGAAATTTCAGTGTTTAATGTTTATTAATTCAGGCAGAAATTAAAGAACTATAAAATATGAAGTGTCATTTTTGAGGGAAACACAAGCTTTAAATCTCATAAATGAATAGTTTTCCACATTTTGTTTGAGTAGGTAATGCCAGAGCGTCTACCTTGCAAACCACTCCAATGAGACCAGGCAAATTCACAATAATCTTGTGTACAATAAAAAATAAAACATTATTTCCAAGCTGCTACATGTTCTATTGCTTTAGTACCAAGGGTTTAGTACCAAGAAAGAAAAGTTGCACTGAGAATGTAAGAGAAAAGAAAATCTATAGCTTTGCTTAACGCTGTAAATCAGTGTTTTTAAACTTAGCAACTGAAGCCCATATATCTTGAAGCTGAGAAAAACTGCTGTAAACACAGTACATACAAAAATTCTGTACCAGTCCTTAGTAAATTACATTTCTGTTGCAATCAATTTCAGGCCCATACTATTAAAAAATCGTCAGATACCAGGAATCTGGGTAACAATTCTGGATAATTACATATTTTTTTCATCCATCCCAGGCAAAACAATAATAAATTATTTTAAAATGGTAGCCTCAGCCACTATCCTGCTTCTATGTTAAAAGTAAGATTTTTTGACTTTAAAAACCTCTCTCTCCTGGTCCATCTCCAGACAAAACATTGAAAAACAGGACTACTTTTCTGACAAAAACGTCAGCATTTTGCTTTAGGCTTCCATTTCTTGAATGCCCAGAGATTCTCCCTTTCTCTTTTTAACAAAAATTGGGAATCTGATGGTGTACCCTTGTTGAAAGGTGCCAAAATGCCTTTCCTTTGAGGATTCGATTTTC
>BHFT01007681.1:0-23342 GCA_004320025.1 Laticauda laticaudata | reverse complement strand
CTAGCTTCACCTGCTGCTTCCTGTCTGTTAGGAAGCTTATGATCCACTTACAAGTGTGTTCAGGTACCGCTAGTTGGGATCCTTTGGGATTTTCATAAATGTATTTGCCAAGATTGTAAACAACATTGAGCTTGTAAATTTACTAAAAGGTTTGTTTAGAAAGGTCCATCATGCAAATAAGTAGTGTGACTATCAAGAAGACATTATTGAATCCCAATGCATTCCCCATCATGGCCCCTGGCAACAAGAATGGCTGTTTACCATAGACTGGGCACACATGCAGCAAAAGGCACCTTGTGAATCATGGTGGCACAGTGGTTAGAGTGTAGAATTGCAAACTATTCTGCTGACAGCCAGCTGCCTGCAATTTGGCAGATCGAATCCCACCATTGGTTGAATTCTACAGGTGGTGTCACCATATTTTGTTGCATGCCAGCATTAGATGCTTATTTAAGTGTGCAAAATAGGTCATTGCTGTAAAAAAATTCTCCTACTGTGAAACTTCTCTCAATGTTGGTGAACCTGATACGCCTCATTCAACAGGCTGCAGTTAGCCTGTTTTTATAGTTTGCAAGGGCTTTAAGCATTAACTGTAATGTAAGAGAATGGAGCAAGTTTCTATCAGACTTCACCATATGGAATGGTCTGACTTGCATCATCTCACAAAGAATGATTCTTCAAGAAAATATCAACAGTACATTATTATTTTCTTCTGCTATGTTCTCCATTTCAGGTTAACTACAGAATATGCAATGTATTACTTATTACAGCTGATTCCACTCAGACTGATTTCACTTCAATTTAAGATTTATGCTTTTTTAAAAAAACTTTCTTTTAGTTAATTTTTTTTTGCAAATACAAGAGTCAGAATTACCAGTGAAAATTCTTCACACATAAATCAAACATTTGCTATAATTATTAACTTGAGTATCTGCAATAACAATGGTTTATTTCTACATCCCTTAAATTTTACCTAAATTCTCATTTAGATTATGTTATTTTCTCACTTTTCTTCCAGTACATAGTTTAAGAACAGAATAGTAAAATGGCTACCACCCACCACTCTTGGGGAAGACTCAGAGCTCTTCTAGCAGGGATTTCAAAAGAGGAGAACTGTCCGTGGTTGAATCTGCCAGGTGAAGTGCATCCCTTTGCTGCACAAACCATTACTACACCAACCAGGAGCAAAATTGTTAAAAGTTCTTGGAGAATGATGACTGTCAGAGAATTATTGTTGTTATACTGGTGTTGAGGAACATTCACAAAATATGAAAATAAATTTCATAACCCTACAAATAGTGTTTGATAGATTTGGTTGAAACGCATCCTAATGTTAAATAGCTATCCATTAGTTCCTTGAGATAAATGGAAAAATGATGAACTTAAACATTAATTGCCAATCAAAACAGGGAGGAAGGGAAAGAAGGGAAGAGGAATAAGAGCCAGAAAATGGAAGGAAAGGATTAAGGGAGAGAAGGAAGGAACATTTCCAGTGCTCCCTGCCAACTTCCCACAGGAAAAAACTCAGTGGATGGGAAATTTCTCCCCAGTGCTTTTTCATCTGTGGTTTTTCAGTTTCTCTGTTTAGGTAAAGAAATGTATTTGAAAGTCTGACTGTCATGGATTATCTAGTTATTCTTATAACTTCTTAAAAGATAATTATATTAATTTCAGAATCCAGCATGGCATTTAAACAAGTTCCAGTGAAGTAGATCTGAAATCTTTCAAAAGCTCTTCCAAAATTACAGTTCAACCATTAACTTGCAGCTCATTGGTCCTATTAGCATGGCATTTCCCTCTCTTTGTATTACTGATAGTTTCTCATATTGACTAATATCTTTTTCGTTATTCTGACACTCTAAAAATACAATTTCAATAACTAATTACAGTAGTGTAACATAGGATGTCTTTGTAAGGCCTGAAAATCTTTATAATTGTCTTTTGACTCTTATTCATCACGACTGATTTCAAGAAACCCAATGTAGGACCTATGGCTTCTAATACCTTCTACCTGTGGGAACCTTAGTGCTCTCTGAAGTTGGTGGTTTTCTTGAAGATGTTTCATTAGCAAACTAGGCAATATCATTAGGGCTAGCAAACATCTGCAAGAAAACTATCGCATTCAGAGATCACCAAGGACCCTACAGTTCAACCATGAACTACAAATATTTTCTTTTATCAGAACCTCCTAACTATCAATTTTGCTTTCTAGTGATTATGTAGAGGCTATGCAGCTGCAGTCATTCTTGAAAGAAACATATTATCTGATTCATTCAAGTTTTGATTCAGGCCTGGTCCAGGAGCTAAATCATCCTTGGAAACCCTGATGTCCTTAACAGTGTAATAGATGTGGGAGTGCAACTTCCTGGATCTCTTGGTGATTTTGATACAATTTTCCATCATATCCTTCTTAACTAGCTCTTTGTGATGGGAACTACAGCTGTTCAACTTCCTGTAGGGTTATGTCCAAGGGATGGTACTTTGTTTTAGCCCAGTGGCTGTCTAGCTTGTTTTGGTATTGTGGTTCTATGTTATAGGGTATTTATGTATTTCATAGTTTCAGCATCTTTTTTAGAGGTTTGTAATTAATTATCAATATGAGTTTGTTTAACTGGTTTTAATTTTATAAAAGTAAAAAGTGTGTTGTTGTTTTGGAGATTGTTTTTAATTATAAAAAGAACAAAATGTGACCAGATAAAGTTGTTTGTAATATTTTGCATACCATCCCTGTTTCATGAAACTAATACTAATATATGTACAATTAGATTACAGTGAAGAGCTCAGTAATAGGAGCTTGGAAAGTCTGGCAGAAAGCTACTAGAAGGTTGATTATGTCCGAAATTTCATTCAATATAATTCTCCGAGCTCTGTCTATCTTCATATTACTCATTAGCTGTGGTAAAAAGGCCTCTTTGTGCAACCTCTCAAGAAAGTGGGGAAAAAAGAGACACTCTAAAAACCAATCCATCATCTTAGCTTTCACAATAATGTTGGACAGGTTTCTATAAAATAAAATGTAGCGAAACAAAAAACACTCCCCTCCAACAGTATAGAACATAATAACCAAGGAATTTTAACAGGACAAAGATGTTACAGTTTTTTTAGGTGAAACATTGGCAGCCCTGACAATGAAGTAGACATATGCTTTTGTTTATATTGATAAAGCAATGCATCTTTCCAGTTAGTGTCATGGCTTTTAAAAAAGATATAATGAAAACAGGATTGGCAAAAAAAAAACCCAAAAGAGTTCTCCTCTGCCTTCAAACTGGCTCACTGCAGGTCCAGCATGTGTACTAGTGCTGTCCTGTTCCACTGACCTTGGCATCCTAAGTAGCTTCTCATGACATCACAATAATGCTTTGGCTTAAAGGGGGCTCAGTTAATTTGGATGTGTCTATTTTCAGCCAGCTGTCACTGCAACCATTACATAAATCTAAAGAAGAAAAGAGAACCAGATGTCTCTCGCGCAAAATTCTTTGAATGCTGGGCATCCCGCACCTCCAGTTTTTGAAGCATTAGGGACAAATATGAAATCGATTCCTGAAGAACCTATTCAAATGGACCTTCTGAATATTGGACCTTCTGAATGCTGTGCAGGTCTCACCATTTTTTCCCTTTGTCCTTTTAGTTTTACTATGGATGTGTTGTTATGTCAGTATTCTTTAACTCATGCTCTGCTGAATATTTTTAACAGTGCTTAGATGATGACCTTGTGGCTTGAGGACATTGTACTGAAAATCATTTTCATTTGTTATTTCCTTGATGGGTAAAAAGGTCATTTCCAGATATATATTCCATTTCTTTTCTCCCTTCCCTGAAAATGCTTACAAACATATATAATCAAAATTGATTACCTGTGCAATATAGTCAACACTGATTCATGGCTGAAATGAACTATTTAGAAATTCAGTTGCAGCTGTACTCATGAAAATATTCTTCAAAACGATTTTAGATGCATGCATCCAAGGGAATGATTCCAAAGTCTGACTGCAAAACATTACATCAGAAGAACTGGCTCAGGAAAGGAAGGGAAGGGAAAGGGGTCTGGCAGGTATTTAATAACATTATTTAATCTTGGTTATTTTGTGCACTCATCAAGCTGTTTCTCTTAAGCATTATTATTTAAAGAGGACAGAGCCCTTTATATCTTAAACTGGAGGCAAGTAACAACTTTTCTGTCCCTTCAGGATAATTAGAAAATCTGGGCAGGTGTAAGCTGCCAAACTGACATAATAATAACTTCTTAATCTTGTTTCATAAAAAAGTTTTGTTTCAGATTCTTGTAGCTTTTAAACAGCTGTACTTTCAAGCTCTAATGAGAAAAACAAATCATTTATTACAGCCTTTTAGTTGTATCTTATTTCTGTTTGGTTTATTAATACAGGGAAAGCAACTTTCTTCTCTGTCAGTGCTTACATGTACATGAGTACAAATGGGTTTCAGCCGTAAGTTATATAAATCTAATTTATAGCCTTCCTGAAAGACCATAAAGGCTTACGGAAGTCTAGGCTCATGCTGTGTCTAATCTATGCAATTTAAGAGGCTTCACTGTCTTTTCCAGTAAATTCGCAGTACAGTGGTAAAGGCCAACTATATACAAGAGAGATTTAAGAGAGGGAGTGTGCACACTTTTCTGAGTATCCTATTCCTGAAATATAGATCATACTAGACCTTTCCAGGGAGTGAGGACATTTTGATTAACTAGATTAATAAATAAATATTAAATATTTTTCCAAAGGCTTAGAATAGATGAAGTGCTCTAATTCAGCTTTGCTGAATCCTGTAAGGTAGTACTTCTAGAATCAGCTATGTTTTCAGGCAATGGACACTTGCAAAATTTTTGCTAACTTTACCATCAAGATGTCATATGACTTCTCATCATATGTTTGAAATAATACATAATACATTTGAAATCTGATCAAATGTCACATTAGAAGAATACCAAGCTTTGCAAGATTTTCATATTCCTCATTTGAATTCCCATATGGTCATTACAGCCAATTATATGACTAATTTTGGGATTCTTAATGTTCCTTAATGATGCTCTGAACCCATGAAATGTCATTCCAAGGAGCGGTAGTGGTGCAATGGTTAGGATGCAGTATTGCAGGCTAACTCTGCTCACAACCAGGAATTCGATCCTGACCAGCTCAACTTTCCATCCTTCCAAGGTCAGTAAAATGAGGACCCAGATTGTCGGGGGCAATGTGCTTACTCTGTCAACTGCTTAGAAAGTGCTATAAAAGCACTATGAACTGGTATATGAGTCTAAGTGCTATTTCTTTCAACCCATGAATATTCATTGTAAAAATCTGAAGGGGAGTCTAGGAACAATCATTTGAATTTAGCATTTCCTCATCAAACTTGTTCAAGGAACACAAAAAAATTGGAAATGTAGCTAATGAACTTTGGTGATGTAGCCTGATTGTGGAACCCATCCAATCTCTCTACTTGAATATGCTTAGCTTCAAAGAATTTTGCAATATTTTGGGGAGAAAGTGTTCTTCATATTGCTGATTCAAATCTGTCCTCCGAGGTTTTATAAAACACTTTTGTTAGCAAATATAGATATTTTGAGTTCATAATCCAAACCAGAAATAGTTAGACCACAAAAATATTTCAAAGTGACCCCTGTGGGTTTTTTGGAGTGAAAAAAGAAAGAAAAATCCATGTTGGGCCAACTGGAGCTGGCATCAGCATGAATAAATTTAGGGGAATTATATCTTCCTACAACTACTATTTTTTACCCTTCATGTAGTTGTGAGGTGAAAATCAGAATGGTGACAGATATGAGAAGGTTGGTGAAATTTAAACACTTCGTTTACTTGATTCAGTGGATTCATTTTATTTTAGAGTTACCATCCCGCAGCCCATAATCCAGTTATACATGTTGTAGAAATTTAACAAGTGGGTGTTCTGACAAACAGCAATTTTCCAAAATCATGGATTTTTGCATTAAAGACTATCTTCTGAATAATTTTCACAATCAAGTAAAAAAACACCTCACTTTAGACATCTTTCCAAGCTAATGAATCACTAGTGGTTTTGAATGAATATGTTTGTGGGTATGGGTTAAGAGAGGTAAAGTCTATTTGAAAAGCATTGACCACTTCCTAAAAACTAAATACACATGATGGTTGGATTTTCAAAGCATATGTAGAAAAATTATGGTTAATTGATACAATGTCCAAATATATATCTGTATATTTTTGTAAACTGCCTAATATCATTGTAAGCAGGCCAGAGTCATTGATTGATATGAACAGCTATAGAAGTTGAATAAATAAATGAATAAATATATTTTGAAATAAGTCACAATTAACTACAGTGAGGCCCAGGGTAAGTAAGTAAGTACAGAATTAGAGCCTGAATCACTTAGTTTACTGAATTCAAAAACAGCACTGAGTGGTAGTAAGAAAATAGTAAGAAAATACTGTGTTGTTTGTTTTTTGCTTCATTTGTACTCAGCCAACAGTAAACAAATATTAATTTGCATATTGTGTAAGCTCAATGTTATGTTATGGCCAGTGTTGGGATTCAATTTTTTTTTTTAACTACCGGTTCTGTGGGTGTGGCTTGGTGGGAATGGCAGGGGAAGAATACTGTAAAATCTCCAGTCAGAGGTGGCATTTGCCGGTTCTCTGAACTACTCAAAATTTCCGCTACCGGTTCTCCAGAACTGGTCAGAACCTGCTGAATACCATCTCTGGTTATGACTAACATTTGAATCTGAATTTGACCATTTTCTCACAGACCCCAATTATCTTATAGAATTAATCTACTTATCTTATAGAATTAATCTATTATATAGTAAGATCCAATGATGCAACTCCACTGTGAAACATGGTCTTTTTAGATTTTGTTTTATGAGACATTACCAGGGAAGCATAACTGGAGACAACTATGATGATGATATTTGAATTCCTTCTGCAACATCTAGTGGGATGCTTTAATTACCATTGATTCTGAGAGACATATAAAAAATAAATTAAGAACTTTCTTACGTATTTATCGAAAACACAGAGAAAAAGAGAGGTTGAAATGGATTCGAATTTATAACTATGTATTAAAAAGTAAAATGATATTTCCATAAAATGATTCCCAGAATGTGTTCAGTAGTTCTATTTCACACATCCCAAATATGTGGCTAAGAATCATTTTAATAACTATCATAGTTGTTGTAAGCAGGTTTTTTTAGAAACTATTGTAGATATTTTGAATGGTCATCTGCATGTGTGAGAATGTTTAAGTGTGAGAGAAATCTACTTTCCCTATGATGATTTAACAATTATTTTAAGACTTAGAATTCTAAATGTTTGCTTTCAACACTTGTCTACTTACTGCCTTACAAAGCAGTGATTATTATGAATATTCATAAATCCCTCTCCTTATCCATTATTCATTAAACTTTCAAATATTTTAAGAAACAGGCCAACCAACAGCAAATGTGAAATGCAGGAGGGCAGCAAGTATGCAAAATCAGCTTTCAGGTTGTCTAAATGCACCCAATGCCTCCTTTGGTGCCAGGCACGCTTATTTTAAAAGCACTGGCTTCTTCTTTTACCCCCAAGCCAAATTTTTCAGATATGATACTTTGGCTGTTTGCATATTAATTACTGTGCTGTTTCTACAGGAAGTAATCTCTATGAAGGATGACACCAGACAAGTTGCTTGAATGCAGCCACTCTCTTGGTTAAAACGGCATGTGAGCTTGAGTGCTTTCATATTAATTGGTACCCTTGTGGTTACTGTATCATGCATAATACCACACTGGGAAGAGTACCTATGTAATAGGTGTCAGTTGCCATGCAATTATTGAAAATAACAATGTTGAACCATTTTTTGTTTATTCTGGGAGATTAAAGGAATTCAAAGGAAAAGGATGAACTCCTGGGCTGTACCAAAATCTTCTTTAAAAGAAAAAGAAAAAATAAAGAATATTAGCATTCTTGTTAGAGTTATAAAAAAGGTTTTGATTTTTTTGATTCTGGGATGTTTCTTTCAACTTAATTTGAAAGCTTCCTAAAGTTATTCTGGAGTTTGGCAGTCCCAGAAATGTAATAAATAAAATAAAATCTCTCCAGCTTATTATCTGCAGATGTCCTAGTTCAGAGATGGGGAAGGAAGGCCCCTTTATGACTGTGCTGACTCATGAATTCTGGGAATTGAAGTCCACAAGTCATAAAAGGGCCATCAATCCCCACCTCTCACCTAGAATAAATGGATCCATGGACCAATAGATAGAGATATTTAAAAAATGCGAGTCTTCTTTGCATTTCCAAGGATTAACCATATCTTCAAAAAGTTTGGGACCATTTGTGGAAATATGATTCAGATCAGATTGCAATGAAAAAAAATTGTTAAATGAATCCTCTCTTTAAAAATAGCAGTTTCAATAAATGTCAAGATTTATTTTGAAGGAATAGAAAGGAAAAAGAGCCTGAACTAATAGGAACATGCAGACATCTCCCTCTCTCTCTGACACACACACAGGGGGGAGGGAGAGGGGGGGGAGGGAGTGGGGGGGAGACATTTTTTCTAGCCTGATACATTTTACATGAGTTTGGCAAGAATTTTGTGATTTGAATTTACAAATGTATCTGGGGAACTCCAGATTGGGGAAGATGATATAAGATCAGAGAATAGATTTTCTCGACATTGAGTTTCTAATATAAAAACCAAGATTTACATACATAAATTTGGTTTAACATTAGTTCTTCAAATAATAACACTTTTTACTTGATCAGATGAATGCATGGCTCCTGAGTAGTTTCAGAATAATTTTTTCTAGGTAGAATGGTCTTGTCCTTTGTCATTGTCCTGGTTGGGGCTATATTCTGTTTCCTTATGCAAAAGAGGAGAAGATTGGGCGTCCAAGGGAAGAGCTTTTTTTCTGTAGCCCTCTTCCTGTATAACAACTTCCCTTTGGAGTCTGCGTTGGCTCCAGTGATATTCTGTAAGTGCAAGTCTTTCAAGTCATAACAAGAGCAGCTGGATAATAGTATTGTCTGGCATGATGGCTAGCATTGATTTTTTGGGTTAACTGATTATATTGCTGCTGGCTTTTTGTTTTTTGTTTGTTTTTAAATGTTATTTAAATTTAAGGATTATTGCACAATAAATTATTGTAAATCTGAATTGGTGGTATCTATCCACAATAAATAAATATCAACAATCTTGATGCAGATGTTACTGCTGGACTAGACATTGCTTTGGATGTACTGCAAGCTGCCTTGAGCAATTCCACAAAAGAAAGATAGATAAACATACTTTTAAAAGTGATTAAAAAAAAAAAACCTTCTGTTTTTCTTCTTGAGCTACTGGGTCTTTTGGTTTACAGGAAATGCGTTGGTGGGTTTTAATTGGCTTGTGCGCTATGGTGATGCTGTGTGCTTACAATATGTTGTTTCTGAGATACTTTTGTTGTCAGTGTTATCTATTTTGTAACTTCTGTTGACTGTGCTTAGTTGAGAAGTCAGTTCTTTTTTACAAAGTTGCATGGGTATCCATTTTGTTGGAAGATGTGGTATAGGCAGTTTGTTTTCTTTTTCTGGTGTTTTGGGTTGCTTCAGTGTGTTTGTACTCATCTGAATAATTATAAACATATGGCATCACCACATGGCATCTAAATTACAAACACATGACATCACTGTTGCACACAACCCAACTAAAGCCTTCATTTATGCTCTATCTAAATTTGCTGGAAATCATTCAGGTTCTCAGTCTGCATGTTATAGTCTATAAACAGAACTAAACGTTTTTAATCAACATATCTCTATCCTTGTTAACTAACATTAATTAAATAATCATTCATTCATAGATACAGTAAACAATCAATAGGTCATCACATATCCCTCTCTTATTCCCTTTTAATGTAAAATTGAAATGCTTCAGGTAGAACAGTCTATATATTTGTATGCATATTTATTCTGACATATGTAATTCTTATCAGATTCAGCAACTGATATTCAAATATATATATCATATTGTAAGTTTTCTCCAAATCAGCAACATACAATACCTTTTCCTTTCCGTATTTGTATATTTGTCAAAAACAAAAATCTGCTCTATAACCACCATAAAACTGCAGTACACTTCCCCAAAGGTCTCTCATTCTTAATCAGAATTCTACTGAATACATTCCCCCAAACTTAACAAACTAATCTGCTGTTATTTTTGCATTCATTCTTACTACCTTTCCTTCTGAACAGAGGAACAATTAATGATTTTCTTCCAATTGTCAGACATAGGTGTAATTTTCACACATTTGAGTAAATTGCACAGCAGTTCTATAAGCAAATCACAACCATTTTTTAATATTTCTCCAAACAAAACATTTAGAGTTGCCGCTTCACAACTTTTTACATTCTCATGGAAGGTATGACTCTCTTTTCCCCATTTTTTCTGGATATGAACATTTTGCAGGATTTGTTTCAGCTCTAGTCTGACAATATTCTTAAACAAATATCAAAAAAAAATTCTCCTTCCTTAATGAACTTGTCATTATTTTTATTCTATTTACATGGTTGAAGGTTGCTTGTTGAATTATCTTCACTCACTTTCAAAACACTTATTTCCATCAAAATTAGTTTGATTTTCTGCGTCTTTTTAATTTGTTCATTGCTGTTTATCATAGACAATGCAATTGGAAAATTGGTAAATACACAGGGATGATCATTCTAGCTATTTAATCATTTTTGAAGGTTTGACTTAAGTTTAAATCAAATTATTTTTTTTTTGTTTTGGTTCAGGCACAAAGCTTATTTTCAAACCACTGAAGACTTTGTGTAATCTCTGAAATACTGTATGTAAGTCCTTGATTGAAGATGTTTTGGGATTGTAACCTGTTTTGGGACTGTAATTCTGATTAAATTGTAGTCCCTCTAAATGTAGTGAGGATCTGTAGTTTAAGCAGAACTGACTAGGCCTGTTGATTTTGATATATTTAAACAGACTATGGAGGGATCATTTTAAGATCATTTCCCCCACCCCCCAATTCAATCATGTCCAATTCTCAGAGACTACCTAGAGAAATCCATGGCATTTCCTTCACAAGGTTTTCAGGAGTAATTTGTCACTGATTACTTCTTATGGCTGAGAGAAAATGACTATCCTAGGCCACCCAGCTGAGATACTAGCAATTCATATTTGGGGAGATTTTGTATAAGAAAATTTGCTAATTTTTTGCACTAGAATATTTTTAATGTATACATTTTATTAAACACTACAGTAATACAAATTAATACTAATACAAACTACAAAAATGAAAAAATAGTGCAGAGAAAAAAAAGAAAAATAGAAAAAATAAGAATAAAGGAAGAACAAATATTTTAAAAATCAAAAACTGTATTTGGATGCTAAAGAAGAACAAGTTTTACCAAGTAAGATTGAGACTGATCCAAAAGTAGATTTAAAAATGACAGGCTTCAAGAAAATGTTACACTGGATATACAAGTGAAGCTGGTTGATGTTTTAATAATTAAAAGACATGCAAATGGTAAACTAAAAGAATGACTTCAACAACTTTCTGATATTCAGTTTACAAAAGAATTAAATCACATTTCTGATGGGTTTTGTCAGAAGCAATAAAAAAATGAAAGCAAGTTCTAGGACATTATTTGAAGGATTAAAATTGTTAAAAAAAAATAAAAGGAAGGAATATACAGTGGGTTTATTTGATCATAAATAAGAGATTTATTGTTATTTCTAGTAACAATGGAATTTTGTAGGATTGAATGAAGAGGTTTTCAAAATCTGGGACATTATTTGATGGAATTGAACATTCAGATTATTAAAGAGAATAAAAAGTAAGCTATTGGATCAAGGTTAAAACAGATGCTATTATTTGTAATATTTCTTAATGGACTTCTTATCATGACAGAATGATGAGATTTTAAGGATCCACTTATAAATAAGAGATGAGATATGGAATGAACTGATCATTGTATTTTAAGAGAAGATGATAAGTTGTTAAAATTATAATTATTTATTCTCGTTGTGACAAATGGAAAAGCACTATGAAGTGTCAGGAATGTTTTAAAAATAACTTACTTTAAAAATAACAACAATAGATGCATTTTGGGGCAAGAGAGAGAAATAGATGATAGAGTTGCTTTCATTCATTTTTGGGAGTGCTGAATTTGTTACAGCAAAATTATGTCCTTATGGAGTTTTAAAGACTAAGGAACATATTATAGGATGCCCATGTTCCACAAAACCATATTAGTCTTTAAGATTGTATTTTATCTTCCTGAAATAAGCTCAAAATATCTCTTATTTGGTTTTAGTATTAATTTATAGTCTAAGCTTTTGTAAGGCATACTCTGTCACTATGACTCAGATATGTAACAAAAGGGCTGAATGGGTGAATTTGTTGTAAATACTTTGCTTCCTGTCAAAATTCCAATGGACATGTTGCATATAAGTCCCCAAATCAGCATTAATTATTCACTAATTAGTGAGGAAAAATATTGTAAAAGATTAATGAAGCTGTACTTTTTGTACTAGAATTTCATGTTGCTGGGCAACAGGCCTGACAGTTGGAGCTGCTGAAGTAAAAAGATGCCTTTATAATTTTCTGTCATCAGGCCCCATGTCTGTAGGCCTCAGTGACTTTTGCAGAAAAGATTTTGTGTGTAGCACAAAAGAAATTTGGAAGGCCGATGAACAAATAAGCTAGAGAACAAAGAGTTTTGCTACAGGCTATGAATCTTGCAGAGTTTTGGAATCTTTCCAAAATTTTGACTGAAGAAGAGAATTGAAGGGGTGCAAACAATGTTTCTGGTAGATAAAGGCTTTCAATGCTTATTAGACATGATTTTTTTAATTAATGCACTGATATTCTATTTTCTCTTGAGAGCAAATGTATATTTCCATATATTTTATCCCCAGTAAAATATTTGTAGCAATGATCTTATTATATACTACTAGAGTTGTGATGGAGTTGGATGGCCTAAGTCAATCAATCAATCATCATTCAAATAGAATAAAACATATGAAATGAGTTTAGAAAAAGTGGGGAACTAGCTCAATCCCCCTCAATGCTCAAACTCACCCAGTGAACTCTGGGCCAAAGAGGGATTTGAACATGTGTCCAAATTGAACATCTTTATTATTCTACTTATATTCTACTTCTTAACATCATGGCAGGTGGCAGCACTGTATGGACCTTAATTGATCTCAGAAAAGCTAAGCTGAATTGGATCTAGTTATTATTTGGGTTGGAGATCTTCATGAGAGAATATTGGCTGTTTCCTAGAAAGTGTAAATGGCAATTCAATATTCCTATCATCCCACAGATATGACTTTGGTGAAACTTCACAAGAAATAGTTATAACAATGCAGATAAAATGTGCTTCAAGACCAGGAAACAAAAATAATTTAAGGAGGAAATTCAGACTATCTTCACCTAACTCACTAGATATACTGTAAGAAGGACAGGAGGAAAGAAAAAAAAAATACAACCAGGCAGTTGCAGTCAAACTTGTGGCATCAATTTCTTGAACTGGCCATTTCAAAGAACTGACAACCACTGAGATAACAGGGTGGTGGATTAGATATCACATTCTTACATGGAAGAACCTTAAGAACTCTTCAACTTAAAGGTGCATCCAAACAGTCTATTCCAATTTACTACCATGGCACCATTACTGTACTTCCTTATGGTGGTGGTGATAAGTTGTAATTATTCAACACATATTTCTCTAATGATATAATTCTAGACAGCACTTTAAGCAGAGTATATGTGACTTTTCATAATGGTTCCAGAAAAACCATTTTATAGAAAGAAAGGAGTGGCAAAAAAGAACATTAGTATGAGAGTAAGGATTTGAAATATATTATGCAGAAGTACAATTGCCAGAAAGTAATTAAGAGTTGTAAAACTAATCTTATGAAGCTTCTTCTCTGGTAATATTGAATTGCTAACTAGGGTGTACAAAACCTTTGCTAGACCAGTACTCGAATACAGCTCATCTGTCTGGAATCTGCACTGTATATCGGACATTCATACAATTGAGTGAGTCCAGAAGTATTTCACGAGAAGAGAACTACACTCTGCTCGCAACAGAATTCCCTATGCCACCTGGCTTGAAATTTGGAGCTTGGACATCCTAGAACTACACTGTCTATGATTAGACGGCATAGTACACAAAATTATCTGCTACAATGGCCTACCAGTCAGTGATTACTTCAGCTTCAACTGTAACAATACAAGAGCACACAACAGATACAAACTCAATGTAAACCGGTCCAAATTCGATTGCAGAAAGTACGACTTCATCAACAGAGTGGTCAATGCCTGGAATACACTACCTGACTCTCTTGTTACATCCTCAAACCCCCACTCTTTTAACTGTATCTACTATTGATCTCACCCCATTCCCAAGAGGTCTGTAAGGGGCGTGCATAAGTGCATAATCATGTCTACTGTCCCTGTCCTATTGTCCCCATTTATTCAAACCTATTTCCTGTATTCATACTCATGTTTATTCTTTACCTATTATCTTGTAAGAAATTGACAAATCAAATCAAATCAATAAATAGTAAACAAACAAACAAACAAACAAACAAATAAATAAAATAAAACATTGTGGCTGAAAGCTGGAGAGTGACTGGGTCAATGAAAAGTATTTGAAGTGGATCTCTGCAAATTTTTTTTTTGGAGGAAACTGACATCCCATTTTAGATTTGCAGGATTAGAATATACAAACAATAGAAACTACATCTTTCAAATTGAATGGTATTGCATTTAAGATTCTGTTTTTCTGCATCTGTAGGTGTTAGAGCTGAAACACACCATGATTCTAAAGAAGGGTTTGTTCAGTTCATGAGAAAGAATATGGTTTGAAATCCTGCCCATTTCAAAGCTAGATTGTACCCTGGTTTTTCCTATCCTTATTTGTATTTTAAACTGTTTAATGTACTATGCATTAATTTTATCTGAGTGCAACAAGCACAAAGTCAGTTGGATTCTGGATGCTGAATCTTCGAAGATGATGCAGTTGCAATATTTTTACAATAAACCATAGAATCATTGAGTTGGAAGACAACTCAGATGTAATGTAGACCAAGGGTCCCCAATCCCAAGTCCATGGACTGGCAGCAGTCCAGGGCATGCCTGCGAGCAGGCACTGCAAATAAGTGAAGCCCCATCCATGGGATGCAGGCAGCATGCAAAACCACACTACCTGTGGTCCATGGAAATACCTTTCTCCACCGAACCAATTCCCAGTGCCCACTAGTCCATAGTTCCATCTGGTGGAGGATCTGCTAAAGCAATGAACAGGAGGTAGAATTTATGAGTTCCAGAAATCCTTGCAATTAACAAAAATGATCTTTATATTTTTGCTTTATATTTTTAACACATACACACACACTCTATATATCTTTAAGACTTAAAAAAATGTAATTAACTTTTTTAAATAGTTAATTACAGTACAAGCAGCTTTATACTTTTACAGGATTCTTTTGCCTGTTTACTTTTACCCTAGCTGAAAGAAAGAATAAATGATTTAATTCTAAGACTAACGTTCTTTTGGGAGAGTTGAGCTGTTCCTCATTTGCAGCAAAAACAGTGAAGGGTTTGGTGACATCTTAACACCTAAAATTTTATAAAATTCTTTCTAAGGCCACGAAGAGCCTTTGAGAATCAGGGGGAGACAACGTAACTGTACATGTTTCAGGGCTAAACAATTTGCCCAGTGGAAACTATGAATACTTTTTCTTCTTGTTCTGAGTCATAACCCCATAATTTCTATATATCATAATATTTTCCTATTGCTATAGTGACTGACTGGTAAAAAAGAAAAAAAAAAGAGTTAAACCAAAGTTTCAGTGAGCCCAGATTGCTCACTCCAAAGGCTGGATCCTGGCCCATTACAATTCCTGTTTACATTGAAGTACATTTCTCAGTCTTTTAATGTATTATCTGTCCCATCAACTTCCGCAATGATGCAATTTAGTTAAGAGTACAGGTTTAATTTGAATTAGTTTGAGCAGACTACATGCATTTCAATGCAATCTTCCTAATTTTCTGCAACAAAAATTGCAGTACATGTTTGCTAGAACTAGTTTTGCCAGCTCTCCAATTTTTTTTAAAAAAATTATCTACCCTAAACTAAGAAATTAAATTATTTAAAAGCAATAGTTCAGAGGGGAACCTTCAGGGCCTTCTACGCCTTCAGAGAAGGCCTTAAAAAATCTGGACCAAAAAATATAAGTATTAATTATTTATTAATCTATCTAATTTAATTTAATACATTTAATACATTTTCTCTAATCTATGTTCTAAAGTAAGTTTACTGTCAAGTTCACATCAGCAATGAAAGGGTTACTGTCCTGAAACATATTATCCAATCAGAATCGTCCGTCTCTATCAAAGCCCGGTTAGCTGGCTCATTAATTGGTTAGGACTTCATGAATCCAGGGGAAGGCCAAGCTATGTGTTTTGGTTTGGAGAGTGATGGGAAAACTGACCAATCACGGTTTGATTTTAAGTGGGCGGGACAAAAAACAAAAGATCATAGGCCTTCGTGAAGTCCTACCAGCAGCTGTAAAGTGAAATCCTGGACAACATTCTCACTCAGCTGAGGAACAGGTTCAAGGATCATGAAAAACTGATGTTCCTTGCCCTTCTGGACCCAAGAAGTTTGCCTCATACAGAGAAAACCTTCCCCAGCTCTGCGTTTCAGAGTGAGGGCTGAGGTGAAGGCCCAGCTGTAGTGCTCACGGTTCGCCACTGCAATAGTTAATATCGCTTTATACTACAAGCGTTCTCCTCCTATTTCTATACAAAAGAGTACTCCCTCCCGGTGTGCTACACAGTAGAATAAACCTAAACTACACAGCTGAATGCCCCAAAGATGTTTTTTTTTTCCCCAAAAAAAGCAAGTGGACTTTCTGGTTTTTATTTGAAGATGTTTCGCTTCTCATCCAAGAAACTTCTTCAGCTCATCCAAGAAACTTCTTGGATGAGAAGTGAAACATCTTCAAAGAAAAACCAGAAACTCCAGTTGCCTCTTGAAAAAAAGCACCTTTGGGACAACCATGACCTGAGAATTTCCATAGACATTTACACAGTTGAATATACTAGCATGAGAAAACATTGAGTTTTCAATGGCAGTTTCAATGGCAACTTCAAACGACCTATTCATATTGCACCACCCATTTATGTGTCTTTCTGGCTTGATTTCTGAGGACGCTGCAAAGAATATTCATTTTGATCTAATGTCTAAAATAGTTCCTTGGGTGAGCAATCTACCTTTTGGGACAAGATATGTGGAAAATCCTTTTCAGGAAAATGTAATTGCTGGACCAGAGCTGGAAAAGATAAATGTAGTAAGGAGGAAATATGCATTTGGGCCAGTGACAAATAGAAGAGAGAGGCTTGAAATGTGATGTACAAAACAGGTTAAACTAAAAATGTTCACAAAATTATAAAAAGTTAAAGAGTTCTAAATAAGCGAGTATTTATAAGATTTGCAAGAGTGGCCTCATTCTTGATTTGCTTCCAGAAGTCCCTTAATAGCAATAGCACTTAGACTTATATACCGCTTCACAGTGCTATACAGCCCTCTCTAATGGTTTACAGAGACAGCATATTGCCCCCAATAACTTCATTTTACTAACCTTGGAAGGATGGAAAGATGAACCTGGTGAGATTCAACCTGCCAAATCACAGTCAGCCGGCAGTCAGCAGAAGTAGCCTGCAGTACTGCATTCTAACCATTGCGCCACCGCATAACCATGTAAGAAATTTATGATACTTTTGAGAAGAATCAGTTTTATTATGTCATTATACTAGATGGATCAAACCACTTCATCAGATGATTGGAGTAAATTTTTTATGAGAGTCAGGCCTCAACTATATATTTATAGTTGTATATTTGTACAACTATAAATATAGTTGTCGGATAAAAAGAAATAAAATGATTGTTTGTTTTCAACTTATTATTAGAGAAAAACTTGCCCGGGACATTGGTTTAATCTACATTGCCCAAAGTCACTTGTTGAGCTGGGTGGCTACAGAAATTAAATTGATAATAATAAAAATAAAACACAGTATCCTTTACCACCTGCTTTCCTCCTTGTCATGAAGCCCATACCATTGATCTTGACTCTCCAAAAACTATTATTGCCAGATGAGGCCTATGGCCACAAACCTCAGAATTCTCACCAAGAACCTGATATTATACACATATTTTTGCCAAGAAGGAAGCCTTTGGGAGTGGGGAAGAAAGGAGGCAGAAATGATACACTGCAAGATCAAGGCAAGTACACTGTTGCAAGATCTCCTTGATCTTGCTCACAGCGGTTCGAGCCAGAGTATTATTGAGCATCTTTGTACAGGTGTTCACAGTATCATTATGAAATCATTTTTTTCAGTACAAGAACTATAGGGAAGCTGCTTCTCATGTTTGACTTCAGTAGTTCAAAGCTCATTTTGTGGGGGAGAAATGCTCATATCTGCTGATTTCATATCAAGCTTGCATTCCTCCTTAGGCTTTTGATCTCACAGCTGTTCTGTGTGTTTTGGCAGTTAAATCACTATTCTGTAGGATATAATACACACTATCCTTATAATAGCTGGCTGTTTGCCGATGCATATTTGTAATACTTCCGTTCATAACTTTCCAAAATCCATTTTAGGAGATCATTGCACTGTGCTTTTGAACTCCTGTTTGCAAATGATTATGACATGACTGTAACATTAATTAACATGATATTTTCAGTAAACGTCCTAATTTATTTAAGCAAGGAGGAGTAGGTAGACAGACAGGTAGGTAGGTAGGCAGGAAGGCAGGCAGGCAAACAGACTGCCTGGATGGATGGATGGGCAGACAGACAGAATGCTGCCCCCCTTGGGGATGCTAAGAGGCATCAGGGGGTGTTCAAGGCGCCAGCCCTGCAGGTTGACCCATTGACTGTAGCACCACTCTGGAGCCGGCGCCAGAGTGAACCTGCTGGGCCGACTGGTACCTCGAATGTCCCCCTGCCACCTCTTAGCACCCCTCTGCTGGCCCCCTTGGGGATGCTAAGGTGTGGCAGGGGGGCGGTGCATCAATAGTGGCCATGGCGGCACAAAATGTGCCATCGCTTCTGCATTGGAGGTGCTGGCTCTGGAGCATTACTATAGTCAATGGGTGAACTTGCAGGACCGGCACCTCAAATGCCCCCCTACTGCCTCTTAGCGTCCCCCTGCCGGCCCCCTTCCTCTTGGTGCCCCCCCCAAGGCATCCCCCCCCCGAGAGTAGTACCACCCACTTTGGGAACCACTAGGCTAGTGGCTTCTATTTCTGAGACAATCTTAGAACAGGTAAGGAACACATCACTGATCCAAATTAGGAATCAAACATGGAAAACTGACTAAAATATGTTCCAACTTTTGCTCAGTAGGATAATGATAACTGGATAATTCAAGAGTTCCAGAATTATGAGACAAGTTAGAATAGGAGACACTCGATTACTAGATTCCATACATATTTCATCGGTATTGCCAGAAGTAATGTGATGTATTTTAATATTATTAATCCAAAGTTTTCAGATAAATTTGAAAGAATATTCAGATTTTTTAAAAAGTGTTAAAAGAAAATCCAGCTGAAGCTTTCTGTGGTAAGGTTGACACAACAATCTCTGCTGCTGAAACAAGCTGCTGTTTAATTCACAAGTGGCAGCATGAACAGCTCTGGGACCAACATCAAACAAAGTTCTGGCTTTGTGTGCTTATTATTTCTTTGGATCTTGGCCAGATTCAAAGGATAGTCCAGCCATTATTGCATGTTAACCAGTTTGACTGCATGAACAAAAGAGAGACTGGAATACATGGCAGAGTTATCTAATCCACATTAATTCATCTTGCAAATGCACCCTAATGTGTGGAGAATTGATGGTAATCCATGTTTATAATTGCAAAGGTTGGAGAATAGAATAAGATGCTACACTTTGTGAAATTGTTAATCATGAATATATAAATTCTTACGGGAGGGTATTTTTAACAGCTGTACCAACAAACCATGGAAGATGATGTTCAAGCAGAGAAGGACTATTGTTTCAAATATACAAGCAGGTAAAAATACTACTTTGCTTTTTTTTTTAGAATATGAGGCCAAAACGAGGAAAAGTGCCTGCTCAGTTTGTAAAACTAGTGACAACTATTTCATTTTTCTCATGACACCATCTTCCAAAATGTTAGTTAGAATTAGTATTTGTCTAAAACCTATAAACAGTCAGATGAATCCATGCATACCTCCAGGGTAGTCCTAGAATGGAAATATAAAAAAGAAGTTCAGAATTAAAGAATATTGGAGGAAATTTCTCAGAAAGTGGCTTAATGTCCTCCAGAGTTTTATTTATTTATTATTTTGTGAAAAGCTTGCAATACAATAGAAATAAGAATAAATATGCTTAAATATACAAAATAGGAACTAATAATTGGGGACAATAGGACAGGGGTGGTAGGCATGATTGTTTTGGAATGAGAGCTCCTGGAATTGTACCTTTTTCAGGGTGGATGGCAATTTTGGCCCTCAGAGCCCTATCACATCTGAAAGGCAAGATAGTAGAGCCTATTGAAAAACTTTTAACTTAATTATCTTCTCCATGTACTTCATATTAACATTATTGGTGCATCAAGACTACCAGGTTGAAGGCTACTACCATGATTTTGATGACAAAACAGAACCATGAGACTTAAAAAGAGGAATGCTAGAGGTCCATTACAGTAATCTTGTTTCTGCACTATTAATCAAGTGGTCATTGCTGAGACATTCCTTAATCCAAGTACAGTGTTGTGAGTTGTCTCAATACAAGTTCCCACCAAAAGAAATGGTCTCAAATATCTCTAAATTCACCCAGTGAAATTGGGAATATTTTAAAAGTCACTTTCATGTAGAGCATTTATGCAATTATATGTTAATCCCACGGAGAATTAATAGATTGCAGGTATATACATGGCCTAGTCCCTATTTTCAAATCTCTCTCTCTCTTTCTCTCCCCCCTCTCATACTTTTTGCATCCAAAACCCTCTGTATAGAATAATAGAAACTATAATTAATAACTAACATAGAGAAGAAACTGTTCTATAATGACTATTCTATATGGCAACATGCTATGTTTAAGCACTCTCCAAGGTGCAGAATCAAACAGTGAAATGTCAGCATCACAAATAGTTTTCTCAGAGTTTTATAGATAGTCCTCATTTAATGACCACTTATTCAGCAAACCTTCAAAGTTATGACTGTGGTGAACGAGTGGCACTTATGATGGGTCCTCGAAGTTCTGGCTATCTCATTCCCCCCCCCCCCNCCCCCCCCCCCCGTGACGTGATTGTGAGCTTGGGAATTGGCTCATATTTACAATGATTACAGCGTCTTATGGTCACATGATCACTATTCACAAACTTCCCAGCCGACAAGTAAAGTCAATGGCCAAGCCATCCAGGAAGATTGCAAGATGTAAGTTGCTCACAGCCCCCACATACCCAGCACTAACTAGCCTTGACCCAGAAGCACCATATTTCATAGGCTATTGAATACCTCTTCCACCCAACAGCAGCAGCCACTCCTGGCCTTGCAATCTAATGTATTGATTTGAAATGTATCCTAAAAAGTTTACATTCATAATAAGAAATAGCAGCTGGGATACATAAATAGATTAGACAATTTACTGAGATGGCATTGCAACACTTCTGTAAGAACAAATAAAGGAGAGTGCACTTTCAATCTCCTAGCTGATTGTTGTTGATTATTACTATTTATTCTTTTAAGTAAAGGCAACATAACATACTATATTATATGAGATAATGTGTTTTCTTTTAGAACCTGCGGGTTCTAAATAACAAAATTTTAAAATGGATTGCTCAATATAAATGGATAATGTGTTCTCACAATGGTGGATTAAAAGCATATAAATGTGTTCGTCTTGTATAATTTATGGTGCCAATTGCTAATTTAACCAAATATGCAGCTGTTCCCTGGAGATGTCCCTATTTACCATAACTGCATTGTGTCTTGATGAGAAAATGTAATTTACAATAACGTAAGAAAATGGAAAATACTTTTATCAACCAGTATAATCCTTATTACTGAGTTTGTGGCGGTTACTTGTTAATTTAATGACTGATCATATATCATTTCATGCTGGTTTTAGAAAGCATTGCTTACTTGGGATTGATTTGCATAAGGATTCTTAAGAAATTGCAACTATAGCCACATAGTTGTTAGATTCACAAAATATGCACAATCTGATTACAGAGTTAACCAATTTTCTGTTTCCATAATAGTAGAAAATATAAACTAAGCTTTAGACTTAAGAAATATACAGATATACTATCCTACTATTCCTTTTTGGGATAAGTAATGTTAAGCAAAGTGCACAAAAAAGGAATAAGAAACAAGAAACCCCAAAGAAATTAAAAGCATGAGATAAAAAAGAAATAACATTGTAGTAAATCTAATGTACACCAGTACCTTTCATCATACCTCTCTGCATACTGTTTTATCCACCATATCTATATAATTTAATACATTATTATTTATTATTTAAATTTGTTTTCAGACTCTTAAAAACTTAATCCAACCATGACTTCCTTAGTCTTGACTAGTCCTGCTCTTGATCCATTCATTCTTCCTTCATAAGTTTGTTTCACAATTAATTCCCTCTTATTAATGTATCTAATTAAATGTGTTGTAAGCATGTAACCAAATGTAATGATTTTAGAATTGTAACAAAGATGATTATAGGATACATAAGTTAATTCAGGCAAAAAGAAAACATGAAATATAAAGCCAAAGTGTAATCCTGTGTATATTTATCCAGAAATGAGTTACAATGGCTAAAAAGGGCCTTATTTCTGGGAAAGTATTTATGGAGGATTGCAGTCCTTAGTTTATCAGTTTGCTGCATGATTATACTGTCTACAATGGGCAAAATAATTTTACAAGATGGGATAAGGAAGGAATGAGTGTGTGACCAAGGATCCCAAGGTTTGGGAGAGCTTGTGCTAACCAGAGCAGAAGGTATAGGAACTGACTTAGAATCTTAAGCGGCTTTCTTCCTTTTTTTGTTTTTGTTTTGACCCTAATCCTTTTTTGTACTTACGTTCTGTCGCATTCCTAAAATAATATATATACCCCATGTGTAATTCTGGACATAATGGATTTTTGAAAGGAGATGTTACAGGAACCTCTCTTTCTACTTATTATACAGGTGAAACTCGAAAAATTAGAATATCGTGCAAAAGTTCATTTATTTCAGAAATGCAGTAAAGTGTCATAATTGAGATGATTATGGCTTACAGCTCATGAAAACCCCAAATCCACAATATCAGAAAATTAGAATATTGT
>BHFT01007680.1:0-20232 GCA_004320025.1 Laticauda laticaudata | reverse complement strand
TGAAATATCGCAACAAAAACCCCAGGAAGAGAAAGTCGAAAAAGAAATAAGAAGATATAACTCAGTATTATCTGGACTACTTGATGATTTCTTGGTTATTGCTAAATGCTGGAGATAAAAATGGTCAAATAAAAAATAAAAACCCTAACTTTGCAAAGCTATCAGAAGCATTTGAAGTTTGGAAATTTGGTAGGATGAAAAAGAAAGCAACTAACAAAGCAGGCTTCATCTATGGCAACTGAATATTTCAGAAAAAAGTACGCAGGTCAGTGATCGATATATTAAAAATAATTCCTTTGGTTCAATTTTTGTTAGTTCAACAGTAAAATAACACACACCCATTGCATTAAAATGAAAACTGAAGAAAACATCTGCAAGGTCTGGATTTGCACAGGATGATTCATGCAGTTTAAAAAATCTTTTTGAACAATAACCAACACAAAGTTTAGAAAAAAAGTATAGAAAAATAAATTGATGCAAGAAAATTTACAATCTTGAAGCAAAGCAGACTTGACTATAATCAATGCAAATAACATTAAGAAGTTAAGCACAATAGGAATTTTATTAGAGAGTGAGTGGAAGTTGTTCTAATAGCCATTAATGTAATAGTGGTCCCAGTAAGTGGTGGCTGCAATGTATTACACTGTAAGGATTTGAAAAGGTTGGTTTGAGACTTCTGTACTAAACTGTAGAGGCAGAGATGCAGAATATTTGGTAATTTCAGTGCAGTAAAAGAAACTGTGTGAAGTGTGTGTGAAGGGCTTTAGAGTTACGGACCTAATCTTAATGCAATCCAAAATCTAAAACTATGTAAATTGACAATTGTACCATGTGTTTGAAAGAATGCCTACATTGGGGATGCCTTTGAAAACTTGGCATTTATTGGACGAAAGGTGGACAGACAAGAAAGAGTAAAACTTTCAAAGGGACTGGGCACAAATATAGAGAAATTGTGTTTTATTGTATTCTTGAAATTTTTTTAGAGCTAATCAAGATCATTAAGTTAGTAAAATTTGGATCATGGAGATGTAAAGAGGAAAAAAATTTATTGGAACTGGAAGCTCTTTATGATTGGAAGGTACAAAGGGCAATTCTCTTGAAATTCAGTCAGCAAGTATGGATGGAAATGGGAAAATGAATAAAAACAGAGGAATGAAAGTGTAGGGCATGGAAGTTGGAATAGTACAAAATAGTACGTAGCTCAAAAGAAGGAAAGCTAATCACAAATTGTGTGCAAGTGGTAACAATCATAGAAGGGCAAAAGGCTTATACAACAGAGAAATATCTCTGAAGGAAAAAATGTGATGAAGAAAAAGCAATCATTTGAAAATAAGGAAATCGAATTATAGGCCAGAAAGTAAAATTTATAAAAGGACTAAGCTGCAGTAGAAATTTAAGCCCATGTCACACGGCACCAACGGATGCAAAGAGGATGTAAAATGGAGAGAAACACTTGCCATCTGTTGATTAACGCGATGCATCCGTTCTGTAGCATCAGTGTTGTACTCACTGCGTGCGTGATTCAACATCTATCTGTCGCATCCGTCACTGAGATTTTCACCTCAAAAAGTTTGAGCTGACAAACCTTTGTTGAGCGATGATACTTTTCGCAGCGTCCGTTCTACATCGACACACATAAGAACAAACTGCTACGTCTTCGTTCATCTGCGATTAACATCTCTGATCACTCGGTCTCACTTGCGCATTCCGGCAATCGCATCTGCTCCAGCGGAAAACAGATAAAGTGAGAAGCAAACAGACGTGGAACGGTCCACAGGTTCAGAAGCACGGAATAAAAGATAAAACGCGGATGCACCCGGATATAAAGCATTAAAACAGAAAAAAACTATTTGAATATG
The DNA here is from genome assembly GCA_004320025.1 of Laticauda laticaudata. Taxonomy (NCBI): domain Eukaryota; kingdom Metazoa; phylum Chordata; class Lepidosauria; order Squamata; family Elapidae; genus Laticauda; species Laticauda laticaudata. The sequence continues at coordinate 18,373 of BHFT01007680.1, read as the reverse complement.
GGATGTATCTTGGATATTTAGGATTCTCAGGATCTAAGAGGATTCAGAGACACTAGTGGAAACACGATATTCTATAAACAAGGGGAGGAATCACCTGGAATCTCAGTATGATCCAGAACTGGTTAACAGACTTTACCCTTGTTCTCTTCAACTGATCATTGATCTCACCATGGAGTTCACACAATCCTCCTTTGGTAGCGCCATCATTCAAACAGAACCAGCCTTTCGACTGTTTACTATTTCTAGCGCAAGGTGAAGAAGGAGATGTCCAAGAGCGGTGTTGGTCAAAGATGGAATCGGGATAGATGGAGTTTGGACTGTATGAAAAGCTAATGATGACTGAGAATGATAGACACTCGGCATTCAGCACTTTCATGAGATAGCCACAGCCAATGGTTTGACGAGTTTGTGGAGCGTTGGACCAAGCCAACACAACTTCCATTTCCCAGCATGGACCCTGGTGAAGGTGGATGATCTGTGTCACCTGACTACGGTGACACACGTACAAACATGCAGTATCTGAGGGTGCCACGAAAACACCACAGCATTGTGTAGACAAGTGTACAAGCCATCTCGAAGAAATACCTGAGGAGCTCTCCAGTGTCCCCACTGAGAAAGGCTGTGAGAAAGTTGCAGGCGTGTATCAGAGTAAACTTCCCATCCAGTTGGACCATAGAATGGAAGCACGTGCTGCAAGTCCATCCAGCTCAGGGTCACTTATTCACAATAAAGGCTTCTCAGCATACCTCTTTGCATGTTGATGCTTGACTACAAGTTCATGTACACGATTCTTAGCCAACAGGTCAGCTTCAGATAGCCAGAGTAACAATGCCATGTCACTCAAGGAGGCTGGATAATGACAACGTCCATCATGGGTTTTCCAGATCAGACCCCCTGTCCACACAAAGATGTGCCCTAACTCATTTGGATAACAGTTCCGTCCTCAGAACTACTATGAGCACTACACTACAGATGCCTCACTGTGAAGGGGAGCTTTACTACAGCAGCTTCGGCAAGCGTTGTTAGAACGCTTTTGGCATCCATGGAACAGGTTTCCAGTATTCTCATCACATGAGCATCACCCACAGATCGTTGAGGAGCATCGTGAAGCTTGCTGAGTCCTGCACATCTCATAGCACCGCTACCCAGTGTTGCAGGAACAGGCTTGTGGCCGTCAACAAGGCAATGGGCATGGAGCTGGTGATGGAGAAAAGGACGAAAACCTGATAGAACACTGTGGATTACAAGCCCAACAGAGGCTTCCGTAAGAAGAAGCGAGCAAACCTCCTGAACACTATGCACGTACCCCAGTGGAGCAGTGGAGTGAAAGGATGTAGAGTGTCTGATGGATGCTTCTGAGCCTGTCTCCACTGATGAGATTGTGCATGTATTTGTGTGGCCGCTACAATGACATGGTTATCAATAAAGGAGTTTATTTTATTTGAAATGTGTTGATCAATGATATAATTGTTTATAGATAAAAGGGCACACTGTGGTAGCTGGAGGGTGGACATACGTCCACTATTGCTTGCATGAGTTTCCTCCACATTCGCTTCTCATCACAGCTATTATCATCCAATTTACCTTGCTCATCCACAGCTATTATCCATCCCAAATTCTTGCCATCCCACAAGCACAAAGGCTTACCGTTTTCTAAAAGTTACACCAAACTTTATTAGTAAAAGAAATGAACAAGTGTGATGAAGCAAAGATAACCTTATTAATAACAACTCTAAAAGCAAAATGACCCAAGTAAAGTGTCTGAAGAAGATAAAGTCAACAGGTAACAACTCAGTCTTGCCACTGTTCTCAGTCACTCGAGCATGCCATGGTTCAGGTAAAGGTCCAGGACTGTGGAGTGTGGCTGTGGCTGAGTGGGCTGAGGCGCCATTGGGGCTGCGCCCGAGAGGACAACAGGAGATGGTGTCAGGAAGCTCTCAGAGCTGGATCAGGCCCATGAAGTTGAGAGGCCTTATCCAGGATCTGGGATTCAGGACACGGACGACGACAGATGTTTCCGTTGAGGAGCTTGGCTGTGGGGTGAGGAAGGAGGAGTGTAGTGGGGCTGTGCGTTCCTGCATGGCGAGTGAGGCGTTCAGTGAATTCTGTTCATATGCATTGTGCAGGTGATGAACCCTGGCTGGACTGGCAGGGTGCTCTGTTGAAGGGAATTCTGAGTAGCAAGCCTGGTAGCAAAGGGCTGTGAAACCAAAAGCCTTGGAAGGGCTGTGACATCGCCTGGGGTGGAGGAACAGACCTGGAGTGGGTGGGAGCAGGTTCAGTTGGGCCTCGAGGGTGGTGCAGAAGCGCAGTAATCCTCTCCTTCATCACCTGGTACTGGGGCTCGGGCTAAAAAGTGGTTCAAGAACAGTGACAGAAACTAGGCAGATATATGAGTCTGGCTGGAAGAACAGGGAAAGTAAGGGAAAATAAGAGTAGTTTTGGCTTACAAGAAATTGTATAGAAAGCCCAGTAGCCTAATGGTTTGCTTGTCCCTGCTCATCTTCCAGATGCTGAATAATGAAGGAGGGGGGGGAGGTGGAAAGAGGCAACAGGAGACATGCAAGTACCACAAGTCATGGGTTCCAAATGCATATTTTACCTTTCTTTTGATAACCACTTCTTTGTTTTCATTTTCCTTTAGGGAGTTGGATAAAGAAACATCAAAGTGAATTTAAATTAACATTTACAACTTGGAGTATGAAAGCAACAGGAGACCAGTAAAGAAAAAGGCTATCACTAGGAGAAAGAGGGCGAAGGGAGAATCTATCTTTAAAGAAAGAAAGAAAGAAAGAAAGAACTTCAGCTCGTTTCCTTTGTTCATATAATACACCAAATATACTCATCAACCACAGCCTATCTCAGGGGATTTTTCACACAAGAGAAAGGAAATACACTAATAGTAGGTGTGCTTTCAGAGATGAGTTATCAACATTTAACAAGAAGCTCCCGGGTGAATATGGGGCATTTCTTTTCATCCTTGCATTCAGAATTTAGGGTTGTTGTTGTTGTTTTTAAAAAACTATAATGTTTTAAACTGACCAGTTGTAGCTCTTTGAAACATTTAGACTAGTTCTTAAAATATAAATGTTTTCAATAATCCAATGTTTTAGATGACTGTGTAGTAATCATTTACAAACAAACTGCAAATAATTGGAATTCTAAAAGAGCAATAATATCCAGTTTGCACACCTGGATGAATGTGCGATGAGCCACAATAATGATAATAACATTGATTATGTTAGCTGTCCTGTTTCTCCTTTATTTTCCTCTGCGCTTTTTGTTTTCTTAAATAAAATTTCATTTTCAGAACCATGTTTATAACATCAAATCACAATGCATCAAGGATTCCTTGGACTCTCTATATAATGCAATGATCTTTTTGGATATTAATAGATAAGTTACCATTAATGCAATGGAATCTCTCCATGTGTAACTGTTTACTGTATAATATGATCTCCTTAATGTCATATTAAAAACTTAAATGAAAGCTATGGTACAACAAATGTTGGTGGGAAACACTGATGGGACTTCACAAAACAGAAAATTTAAGTGATCGCAAAAACAAAACAAAACAAAAGAGACTTACTGTAACCAAGATGGATATTTATTTTTAATATTTATTTGATTTCTATAGCTGCCCATTTTAAGCTTACATATTATATATTTGTTGAAAGCATAGTGTTAGGGTTTTTTGCTGCTGTTGTTGTTTTTATACTAGACCTCACTGCATCATTATCTAAAAGTTCTCATAGAGTGCTCAGCAGCTTGTTTGTTGTGCTGCAGATTTTCAGTGTCCTTTTACAATGTGAATCCCAGAACTGTTCACAGTGTTCATGTGCAATCTGATCACCTGAGTAGCAATAGTAGAGCAATTATTTCCCATCCTTTTTAATTAAATATTTGTTCATTGGATTTATATCTCAGCTTTTCTCCAGGGCAAAAAAGTTGAGGGTCATCGCATAAACAATTATCTTCTGATTGGTCCACTCTTCTATCAGGAAGGCAGGACTGAAAGAAAGACTGAACCAAGTCATCCATACAAAATGTCCATGGACACAGGTGCTCTGTTCTGTTCATACAGACAAAGATTATATTAATCTTTAAGTAGTAGTTATGTTTTGTTAAGATCATGCTCAGTCTGTGACTAAAGATCTCTAATTCAATTTTCAGCTATGCTAAAACCAAGACTCTCTCTCTCTCTCTCTCAGATATTGATCTAACATGAATTGACCACTCTATCATAGTTTATATTATTAATCTTTAACAATTCACATGACATGAATTATATTCCAGCCTTTTAGGATTATTCTGATCCTGATTCCCTCAAGCTTCATATTGTCTCGCTGTTTGATAACTATTCCTTCTGTGTCCTAAAAATGCTCTGTCCTGGTTTCTGGTAGGAGGCTCTTGCAGAAACATTTATAACAATTTTCTATACACGTTTCTTCTAATTTTCTGAAATTTAGCTGCTGAAAATGAGAAGATGGTGTCTGTGTTAATTTCTATGCAACCTAAAAACTCTTATTTCAGGTTTAAAATATAGCATGCAGTACCTGGGAGTAATAACAAGTGTAAGCTTTTTTAAAACATTGTAATAACAATGCCACCTAGTGTTCTTACATTGTTTCAGACTTTATGTGCCATATATCAATTGTTGCATTCTACTGAAAGTGGACAAATGTATCACATAAAGCATAAACTAGCATGGAGGAAAGAATATAAAGATATAACTTGGACCTGGATTTACATTGCCTGAAACATTTTGTCTGGCACTCTCAAGCTTGAGAGAGAAAGTCAGACTAATTGTTCTCATTTAATTCATTCTTGTCTGACACTCTACAGAACTTCATGCCAAGTATATATTGCATCTACAACTAATGCATAATATTTATTTATGACTCACAATGAAATCAATAGTATTTGACAGCTACGATACATTATTTCTCTCTTGTCTTCCTTCTAATTAAACATATGCTCATAAGCAGAAGGAAATAATAATTTACTTTAAGCCCATGTCCCAATGCACCGTATGGATACAAAGAGGATGTAAAATGGACAAAAAAGCTTGCCATCCCGTTGAAAAACGTGATGCATCTTTTGTGTACTCACTGCATACGTATTTCCATATGCTCGATCCCTCGAGCATCCGCTTCCACTGAGATCATGCTGCCGCAAAAAATGTTTGAGCTGCACAAAACTTTTTGAATGGTGAACTTTCCGCCACGTACGAGTGTACATCCGCACATACGGTGCAACAAACGTTCTACTGTCCGTTGTCATCCGTTAAACGTCTGCTGTATTCCTCTCGGCATCCTCTGGACAATCTCCGCAACTCACATCCGCTGCAGCCTGAAAATGAAATAGGGAAAGAAGCGAAAGGTACACGGAACGTCCACACAGCGTTATAGTAGCACGGAAATGAAGGAGTAATGGATGATATTTAAAAGCATGGAAGTTGTTCAAATTGCCCTTCGCAGGGGCGAAGGTTTTTTCGAGAATGGAAGATCAAGCATGCCTTTGATCTGTAAGTAATCTTGTACATGACAATGGTACTTGTATTCTGAGGGCCGACGAGTAAAGGCGGATATTGAGGATGTCTTGCAGATATGCCAAGAGTATGTGGAAAGAACCTAGGCAGAAAACGATATTTCTATAAAAGGGAGAGCGAAATCACCTGGATCTCAGTATGAAGTCCAGGCAGACGGTTGTGTACAGACCTCTTCACCTTGGTCTTGGGTCTTCCACACCATCCATTGATCTCCACCATGGATCATAACACAGTCCTTATGGTAGCTGCAATCATTCAACACCAAGAACCAAGCCCTGTTTCAAGACTGTTTAACCTTTCTATGCAAGGAGAAGAAGGAGATGCTTCAAGAGCGTGTGGGTCTGATGGGATGATCGGGAGAAGATGGATTTTTTTGGACTGTATGACAAGCTTGATGGTGGAGCTGAGGAATGAAGATACTCGTGCATTCCAGCACTTCATGAGGATATGCCACCAGCCATGTTGACGAAATTGTATAGAGCGCTCTAAAACCCAGGTTGACCAAGCCAAACACCAACCTTCCCTCCCAGCCTGGACCCCGTGACTAGGTGGCACTGGACTCTGCGCCACCTGGCCTCTGGACCACATACAAGAAACATGCAGTATGCCTGGAGGTGCCACACAACACAGCATCAGCAAAGGTGTCAGAGAGAAATGTGCAGGCCATCATCGAAGAATATGTGGAACAGCTCCTCCAGTGCCCCACCACTGAACAAGGCTGAGGAAAGTTGCGTCAGAACAGTGGTATTATAGAGGTGGGAAACTTTCCCACAACCGTTTGGAGCCATAGATGGAAGCACGTGGCCTGGCAAAGCTCAGCCAACCGTATAAGGCTTCTTCAGTAATTCATCCCTCTTTCCAATGGTTGATTGCTGACAACAATTCATGTGTAATCGATGCTTCAGGCAACGGGTCAGGCTTCAGATAGCCAGGTTATTACAACGCCAGTGATCCAAGGATGGGCTGGAACGCAACCTCATCATGGGTTTTCCAGATCCAGACCCCCTTACCAATGGACATACTTCATACGTTGGTTGATGACGCCCTTCCCCTCAGAACCTACCTCATGGAAGCCCTACACTTCAAGATACCTCACCCATGAAGAGAGGATCTTCAACTACAGCCGCTGTCCAGGGCAAGACGGGGTGTGGAGACGCCTTTGGCATCCTGGCCAACAGTTCTCAGGTCCTAACTCACCAGCATGCAGCATCACCCACAGACTGTGAGGAGCATCGTGGAAGCTTGCTTCATCTTGCACAAACTCATGCGCACCCGCTACCCAGTGTGCAGAACAGGTTTGTGGGACTGTCAACAAGGACATGGGACATGGAGCCTGCGTGAATGGAGGCAAGGATGAAACCTGTATAGACACTGTGGATGCTACAAGGCCCCAACAGAGCTTCACATAAGCGCGGAAGAAACAGCCGCAACCTTCCTGAGGACACTTGGTGCAACTCCCAGCTGGAGCAGTGCGAGTGGCAAGACAGATTGATAGATGGTTAATGGATGCTTTCCTTGAACCTGTCTCATAAACATCTGATGAGATTGTGCCATGGTATGTTAGATGTGGTCCTTACAAGAATAGGGCAATTAAAATAAGAGGCTTTGTTTATTTTGAAATGTGTTGATCAATGATAAATGTTATTGATAAAAAGGGGGACCATATGTATTGCAGCTGCGAGGGTGGACCATACCAGTTCCCACTATTGCTTGCACTGGAGGTTTTAATCGAGCCCAAAGCTTTCTTCTTTACCTATCCCACAACTATCCTTACCCATCCCACAACTATCCTTACCTATCCCACGCTATCCTTACCTATCCCACAACTATCCTTACCCATCCCACAAACTATAGCCTTACCTATCCCACAAGCATGCAAAGGCTTTAACCATTTTTCAAAGTTTCACAAACATTTTACAAAAGTAAATAAAATTGAACCAAGTTGTGTGAAGCAAAGGAGAACCTTTATTAATAAACTGTCTAAGTAAACTGTTATGACTTTATTGAAAAAAGCAAAAATTGGAACCAAGTAAAGTGCCTTAAGCAAAGATAAAGTGGACATCGTAACAAACCTCAGTCTCTGGCACTGTCCTCAGTCACTCTGAGCATGTCCATGTCTCAGCTGTCAAGCAAGCGGCCAGGGACTGTGGAGGTGCGCTGGCTTTGAGTGCTTGCGTCTGAAGGCGCCATTGGGGTGCTTGGCCCCGAGACAGTACAACAGGGGATTTGTGTTGTCAGGAAGCCTCAAGAGAGCTGACTTCATCCTGTGAGGTTGAGAGGGCCCTTCAGTTCAAGGACCTGGATATCAGGCCCAGGAACTGATGACAGATTGTCATTGATGGCTTTGGCTGTATGTGGGTGGAGGAAGGAGGAGTTAGTGGGGCTGTCTGGTCTGCAAGGCTGGGCGAAGGTGAGGCATCTGTGGTGTGTGATGAACCTGGGCCTGGACTCGGGAAGGTCTGCCTCTGCTGTGGGAAGTCCGGAACTCATTGCCTTGGTAGGTGAGGGCTGTTGAACTGCGGAAGGGCTGTAAAACATTGCCTGGGGTGAGGAGCAGACCGGACTCGTCAGAGCAGGTCAGTGGGCCTGGGAGGGTTGGTCAGCAGTGCCTGTTATCTTCTCCTTCATCACCTGGTTACTGGGCCTCGGCAGGTCCATGAGGTCTGCTCATGTAGGTGATGAAGGGCTCCGTTCGATGTGAGGTATTGTCCTGTGGACAAGCTGAGATAGAAAATCTGTGCTGCGTTTTTGATTTGTGTCCCTGACTCCAACAGACAGTGTGGTTCTGGTCCTTCCAGTCTGCCTCCTCTGCCTGCTTTCTGGAGGTGGAGGTGGACTGGGGGTGGTGTGACATGGGTGGTTCTCTGGTGGGCTGCCCTCTTCTTCCTCCATTTGTGTGAGGGGATTCCTCCAAAGTTTGGCATCATGGGGAGTGCAGCTGTCGGGGGCGTCTTCTGCATGGCGGCCCTCCGAAGACACCATGCCTGGACAGGTAAGCTGTCTCCTGGCTGGAAAGAGGACTGGCTGACTGTGTGGCTGTCTGAGGGGAGGTTGTTCAGAGGGTCTGCTCCTCTGGTGCGGACCTCACCCTCCAGGAACTTGCACTTGGCCATGACATACATCTCCCATCAGTGAGCTTGACAGCGGCCTGGCCAGATTTCTTTCAGGTGTAGCTTTGCCATATCAGGTGTGCATGTGCTTCCACCATCCCAGGGAGTCATTCTGAAGTTAGCCCAGGCTCTCTGCTTGTCTCTCCAAGCTGCCTGCTTCCTCTGGTGTCATGATAGAGCCTGTGGCCCTTCTCCACAGGTACTCGTTCTCCCTTTCTCCCTCAGCCATTCCAGCACCTCCTCCTCATGCTCCTCGGAAAGGGTGTCCTGTTTCCTCTCTCCCTTCTCCTTGCCTTGCCTCTTCCTCCCTCTGGCAGGGGTTTGAGCAGCAGGGCCTTCAGCAGCAGGGCTTTGAGGGCCTTGGGGCTGGTCCACCACAGCAGCAGCAGTAGTAGTAACAGTAGCAGCAGCACCAGTAGTAGCAGCAGCAGCAGCAGGAGAAGCACCAGCAGCAGCAACAGGAGAAGCACCAGCAGCAGCAACACCAGCAGCACCAGCAGCACCAGCAACACCAGCAGCACCACCACCACCAGCAGCACCAGGAGAGCGGATGACAACGGATGGAGCCACCCCCAAAATTTTGCTCGTGCGCTGTGTCTTTTTTGCATACGTTTTACATCCATCGGCCAGTGGGACCTAGCCTTTAGCAAAGAAGGGCAGTTTGAAATAGCTATAATATTTATTGACTTGTTTAACTTTGTAATGTTAGCAGTCCCTTGCTAATTAGCTGACACAATACTATGGGGTCATTGTCAGTTGCTTTAAAAGATTAATTACATGTTTCAGTTTTTGACATTATTTTAGAACATCAATTAAAACTAGGGAATCCTCAGTGGGGGCTGCAACCTGTATATTAATTAACAACCAATAGGCAATAGGGACGTCAAAATTATCGGTTGATTCTGGTCAAATCTGCAATAGATTGTACAAAGCAACAAATTACAAGCCCAATCAACATAGCCAATGACAAAAATTTCCTAAGACCATCATCAATAATTCTCCACAGTGCTAACCAGACAGTAAGGTGACAGCAATAATGCATCTTTTAAATTATTATTATTATACACAAAAATGACAGTATACACAGCAAACAAGATAACCATGCTAGGTTTTGTATCACTAGTTGAACACTTCCCAAGTGTTTAGGACTGTGTGATGTATCAGCAGATTATGCAAGCAGATCCCAGTAAGGTGGCCTTCTGCAGCTGACCAATGGTGATCTTGTCAGCACCAATTGTTTCAAGTACTTGCCTAGGATGCACAGCATCCAGTGTGCTGAGTACCACTGGAATCACCTGCACTGGTTTATGCCAGAATCTCTTCAGTTTGATTCTTAAGTCCTGATATCTGGTGATTTTTTCAAGTTGTTTCTCGTTGATTCTGTTGTCATCAGGTATGGCAATGTCAACGTTCCACACTTTTTTCTTCTCCACAATCTTGATATCCAGGGTATTGTGTTCCAAAACTTTATCAATCTGTATTCGGAAGTCCCACGGTAGTTTTGCATCATTATTAGTATTAGTATTGTTGTTGTGAGTAGAGGCAACTGAGTCTATGTTAGCCCTCAGAAGTAGGTAAGACAAAAGGGCATGAGTTCCAAGGATGGCTCATTATTGTTGTAAGATATTATAACAAAAAAATTGAAAGCCTGTCAGAATCCCTCTTTGCTCCATCTTACATCAAACAAAATCAAGATAGGCTCATTTTAACCTTCTTATCTTTTCTTCTTTCTCAGGATTTCATAATATTTTCTGAAACTCCTCCCTTAATTATTCTTTCCCAAGATGAAGAGATTCACACAATCTCTCTTGTAAGAATCATCTCCATCCCCTTTCTTGTAGGAAGACAAGCAAGGCCAATCAGCTCATACTCTCTTCCCCCTCCCTTGTTTGCAGATGGGCTCAACAGCACATCAAGGGCAAGAAAGAAGTCTCAGAGAGAACATCTAGATGTAGCTTGAAGGCAGCCCTTTCCTCTTGTTGCATGGCAGCCACAATAAAGTATTTGTTGTGGCAGGAAGCAATGATTCTACTTCATCCTAGGGCTCAGTATATTGTGGTGATTCTGGAGGCAGTTCATTGAGACAGCGCTTGTATGGGAATGTGAAATGATGATTCACCACACGGCTCAGCTGATTTCCATGCCTTGCCCACTCTGCTCACCATGGCTGCCCGCAAAAGTATTTATTTATTTATTTATTTGTTTGTTTGTTTAGTCAATTGTTTACAAGATAATAGGTATAAGTAAAAACATAGTTATGAATACATGGATACATATAAGAAAAATAAATAAATAAATAAATAAANCATGGATACATATAAGAAAAATAAATAAATAAATAAATAAAAGAAACAATAGGACAGGGATGGTAGGCATGATGGTGCACTTCCCGCCTCCCCGTACAGATCTTTTAGGAAAGGAGAGGCTTGGCCACCTTTTGGGCCTGGCTCTCACCATCCTTCCACCCACATGCTATCCCCTCACCCTTTGCCTTGAGTCGGGGGACATTCCAGTCCCTGGCTCTGGCATTCCTCAGGGCCTCTGCCTGCATGCTGGGCTGCCACTGTGAGAACGGTGTAAGTCCTATGGTTAGGGCTTACCCTTAGGTAAGTCCTAAGGTAAGGCTGATGGCAGGAAAGGAAGATCCATTCTGGGCTTGCTGCATCAGCCAGTGGATTGGGACATCTGGTGAGGTGAGGCCACCTTTTGGGCCCAGCTTCAGCTTCCACGGGGCCTTCCATGTGCGAGGCCTGAGAGAAAATGCCTTCTCTGAGGGACACCCACTTATCCATACACCGGCTGGGCTGGCCTGGAAGTGTCCCCTTGTCATGGGCTGGATGTGGGACCTGAGACAGAGAGGTTGAGCAGGCAGAAGCCCAGAGCAGGGCCTGAAAGACAGCCAAGCCTTGCCATGTCCACAGACACACACATTGAGAATCCTGCAGCGACCACCTCGTTGATGGCACAAGAATTCTGCAACTGCCACCTCTTTGCCAGTGTGAGAATCCTGCAGCTGCCAGTCCTTGCCGACGTGAGAATCCTGCAGCCACCACCTCTTTGCTGATGCAAGAATCCGGCAGCTGCCATTCTTTGTGAGCATGAGAAGGCCACAGTTGCCACTTCTTTGCCAACACGAGAAGCCTCCAGCTGCTGGCTCAGTTCCAGCCAGCAAAGAGGCAGCAGCTGCAGGCCCTGTGCACTGGCAAAGAGCTGTGGCTACAGGATTCTCACACTGAAAAAAAATGGCAGCTGCAGGCTTCTTGCGCTGAAAAAGAGTGGCGGCTGCAGGATTCTCGTATGGGAAAAAGTTGGTGGCTGCATGCTTCTCGCACTGAAAAAAACTGGTGGTTGCAGGCTTCTCGTGCTGGAAAAGACTGGTGGCAGCTTCAGGTCAGTGTCTCGGGGTGGGGTCCTTAGCCCAGCTGCACCAACAAAGGCCAGAAGTAGCCACCCACTATTTCCTGCTGCAAAAACCTTTTAAAACCTTTTTTAAAACCCTGACTATACCCAGCAAGAGATGAGGCATCGGAGAATCACCATTGCTGTTGCTGCACAAAGGTAAGTCTAAGGCTCTGGCCACCACTGTGTCAACCTACCCCATCTTGCAATGATTAACAATGAGTTAGCCATACCCACTCAGTCACATGACCTCCCCAGCCATGCCCACCCAGTCTTTAGGTTGAACCAGTTGCTAAAGTATCTGGATCCCACCACTGCTTTGAACCCATTTTATAATCTTACCTGGAAGGCCACTTCTTGATTAGAAGGGCCAGATAGTTGCTTCATTTCCATGGATGAATTCCAAATGCCATGGTACTTTTGAATTTCTCCCCAAATAGCATCCTGGGATACACAGCTGACCTAACCTCGATGTATGCAGGGCCTAAGAATCTACTGTAATATACACTGGATGGGTAAAGAATCAATAAGTTATTTCCTACCAAAAAAAAAAAAAACAGAGTGACAGGTNCAAAAAAAAAAAAAATCAGAGTGACAGGTTTCCTTTTCAACAATTAGCAAACGGGTTGAAGAATATATCATATTGCTTACATAGACAGCAAGAGGGAAATTCCCTTGCTGTTCACCACATAGAGCCACAAGGCAGTGTTTATGTTAACAGCCTTAAGTATAGGGGTTAATAAATACCTACTTGGGTGGAGCTATCTATCTTTATGAAACAAAATAGAAATATAAAATAGAATCAAACTGAGCCACAATGGTTTACTCTGAGTGCTATGAATTGTAATATTAATCCATTCTGGGAATAATACCACAGTGTATCCTTTTTCCTGTTTGACCTTCTGATGGCCAAAGAATACTTTTGGCTTACTAGATGGATCTAAAAGTCTTATTTAGGTTTGGGGGGGAAGAAAATTAAAAACTGAAGAGTTGAGAAGCACATTACTTTATTCTTTAGCATAATTATTTACTTTATATGCTCCATTCTCATATACAGCCACTATAATGGAATATGCAGTAAAGGAAGAATTAAACAAAATGTGAATGAGTCAATGCATTTGACTGAAGGAAGGTGGCTCCCTCCACCCAACAGGAAAAAGTCTGAAAACTTTCCAGCTAGAAGTAGAATTGACTATTTTCCCATTAAACCCATCTTCTTATGACTTGAAAACTATTTCACAGTTAGTCCAACCATGATTTATGCTAAAGTATTTGCCATTGTGGCACAGTGGTTAGAATGCAGTACTAAAAGCTACTTCTACTGACTGCCAGCTGCCTGCAGTTCAGCAGTTCCATTCTCACCAAGCTCAAGGTTGACTAAGCTTTCAACCTTTCTGAGTTGAGTAAAATAAGGACCTAGATTATTGGGGCAATATGTTGACTCTGTAAAATGTTTTACAGATTAACAAGAGTTGAAAGGGACCTTGTAGGCCATCTAGTCCAAATCCCCACCCAAGCAGGAGACCCTACACCATTTCTGACAAATGGCAGTCTAATCTCTTCTTGAAAGCTTCCAGTGATGAAACTCCCACAACTTCCAAGGACAAGCTGTTCCATTGGTTGATTGTTTTCACTGTCAGAAGAAGAAGAAGAAGAAGAAGAAGAAGAAGAAGAAGAAGAAGAAGAAGAAGAAGAAGAAGAAGAAGAAGAAGAAGAAGAAGAAGAAGAAGAAGAAGAAGAAGAAGAAGAAGAAGAAGAAGTTGTTTTAGTCTCCAGTCCCCTAATCATCCTGGTTGCTCTTCTCTGTACTTTTTCTAGAGCAGGGATGTCAAACTCAAGGCCCGGGGGCCAGATCTGGGACTGGCCCATGGGACTGCCCTAGAAACAGCAAATGATAGGCCCGCAGTGCCTCTGCCAGCGAAAACAGAGCTTGGGTGAGCCATGTGTGGCCCTCCCAGAGTCCATTTTCAGCTGCAACAGCCTCCTGCTGCCCTCTGCCAGTGAAAACAGAGCTCTGTTTTTACTAGCAGAGGGTGGCAGAAGGCTGTCACAGCTGAAAACTTGAGCTCTGGAGCCCATTTTTGCTGGCAGAGTGCTTGGGCCACCACAAACACTCCCGACATGAGTGATGTCAAGCTGGCCACGCCCACCCTGCCCATGCCCATCTGGCCCCCAAGGTCAAACACAATCTTGATGTGGCCCTCAATTAAATTGAGTTTGACACCACTGTTCTAGAATGTTTTTTATAGTGTGGTGAGCAAAGCTGGATCCACTATTCTAGATATGGTCTTACAAAGGCTTTATACAGTGATATTAGTACCTCACTTGATCTTGATTGTATCCCTCTGTTAATGCATCTTGGGATTGTATTGGCTTTTTTGGCTGCTGCTGTACACTGCAGGCTCATATTTAGCTGGTTGTCCACTAAGACTCCAAGATCCCTCTCACAGTTATTGTTATTAAGCCTGGTTTCACCCAGACCGGGTGTTGGCAATCTGCAACTCCAGAGCTGTATGCGGCTCTTTCTTCCCCTCTGTGGTCCCCTGTCAGTTCAACCCATCACTGGCTGGCCCCACCCCTTGCCCTCCCCTCCCAGTCACTCCTTGCCTGGCTTGGTAAGGGAAGATAAGGGCTATGGCAGCAGATGGAGACTCACTCCATATGCCAAAGTGGGAGCGAAATGCCCCTGTGCTTGCCTCTTCTTCCTGACATTGTTGGTACTGTGCTTGTTCCGTCCGGAAATAAGTTGCGCGAGACCCGGTTCCAACAACAAACTCTTTATTTAATTCAGTAAGCAATGGTAACGGAACAAGAGCCCAAGCTGCGGCAGCCCTTTATATAGCGGCTTGCACCTGGCTTGTGGCCAATAACACCACTTTAAGTGTTCCCACCGTCCGGCATGGCCAATCTGAGAACGGCCTTTTTGGCCAATCAGAATAGGGAACTTGGAGCCTACCAAGTTCACCCCTCCCCCCTTGGTTCAGTCCAACGTGCATCATGTAATGTCAGGCGGAGCTCCATTCAAATCCAGGAAAGAAATACTTAGACTCTTTATTTTAGGAAAAGATATCTTTACTGAAAATGAAGTGGTGGGCAACCAAAGAATCCTGAATCTGAGAAATTAGGCGCGCAATTCACATATAGAAATGATGGAAATGTTCCCACCCCAATAGTTCAAATGACACTTCCAATTAGAAGTTGTGGACATGATCATGTGGGCATCTTCAGGTGATGATTGAGGCCTCTGTCCGTTGACCTTGGCATATTTTGATAAGGGGTTGCAGTTGCGCAGAGAGAGAAGAAAGCTAAGCGAGAAATAGAAACCTAACTCTAGCTTATGCTCCCCCTCCCATTTATACAACAGATGAATGTAAAACCTCCAGCTCATTCCCCAACTTATTCATATCTCCCCTCTTCCCTCTCCCCGTTACGTATGGCAGTCGAAAAGATGCAAAGCAATAGCAGAAGATCTTGAGCTGACATTCGCCTCCTAGAAAAAGGAAAATCATCAGTCCTAGAAGAGAGAGAGGAGACAATATAAAGACAATTATAATCACTACACAATTAAACCAACAACAATCCTAAGGTTTATCAGGATACTTGGAATGAAATGCTTTGACCAATTTAGGGGCTTGACGTCGGTTCATTAACCCTGTGCTTGTGAAGAAGGGAAATGTTTCCAGGCTATAAGATACTGGAGTCGGCCTCCTCCATTTGCGAGAGTCCAGAATTTCTTTAACTTCAAATGTTGTTCACGTTCACATCAGTATTGGGATGGGAGGGTCAGCCTGGATGGGTCTAAGTCAGAAGTACGTTCGGGTTTTAGCAAACTAACATGGAATACAGATGAATTCGTCGAAGAGTTTTGGGTAAGTTAGCTGGACTGTTACGGGATTTATAATCCTGTTCAATTGTGAATGGACCAACCGTACTTAGGACCAAGTTTCTTTGACTTTTGAGTGGTCTGCAGGTATCTGGTGGAACAGGAAAACCTTGTCACCCACTTTATATTCTTTTTGGGGGGATCTTTCTTGTCCGCAAATTTCTTTTGAGCTTGATGGGCCTCATCTAATGCTTTGCGTGTTACTGGCCAGTTAAGTTGAGGTTGAGTTTATCCATTCATTCAACGAATGGATGTTTAGGTTTTTCACGAGAGAAGTTTCATGGTATGGGAACGAAATCTTGTCCGAAGCCACTTTAAATGGAGTAAATCCAGTACTGCTGTGTCGGAGTTGTTATATGCGCACTTCGGCAAATGGTAAATTCGGACCAGTTATCTTGTTGATAATTTATGTAGCATCTGAAGATATTGTTCTAACACTGCGTTAGTCCTCTCACAGGCCCCATTGTTGGGGGTGGTGGGCGGAGCTTAACCCCTGGGCGGAGCTATTAACTTCAGAACTCTTTCAAAAATTTGAGGTAAATTGACCCCTCTGTCAGAGATTATGTGTTCCGGGATGCCATGTAACCTATAGATATTGTGATATAAACAGTTTAGCACAGCGTTTTAGCAGAGGGAATCTTGGAACAAGGTATGCAATGTACTTGTTTGGAAAACAAATCAGTCACTACCCAGATGACCGTGTTTCACCACTTTCGGGCAATTCTACTATAAAGTCCATAGAGATTCCTTCCAGGGAGCCGTTGGTCTAGCTACATTTGGTCAACCTACTGGCTTACCAGGAGGTCTCTTTGCGAAGCACAAACTGGACAGCTAGCTACATAAGCTTCAATGTCTTTCTTTAAAGTGGCCACCAGAATTGCCGCTTAACCAGATGTAAGGTCTTCACAAATCCAAGTGGCCAGCTGCTTTATGAATCATGAGCCTGTTGTAGTATTTGGCTCCTTAGTACCTGTGGCACATACAACTTTGCGCCCACCCAAGCCAAACCATCTCTAATCGTATAGTTACTTGAGTGAGCCAGGAACCATTCGTCCAGTTTTAAAGCTTCTTTTAATTGTTCGGTTAGGTCATTCGATAAAACCACTTCTTTGTTCTTCTTTTGAGCTCTGGTGATCACTGAGGAGGCGTAGATGTGGCTGAGACAATTGCCTTATCACCTCCTGGCGTGTGCTATTAATTGAGGTAGTCTAGAGAGAGCATCCGCCATGAAATTCTTCCCCCCTGGAATGTACTTCAATGAGAAATTGAATCGCTTGAAATACTGGGCCCAGCGGACTTGTTTAAAGGACAGCTTCCGGGGCGTTTTTAAGCTTCCAGATTCTTATGATCAGTCCATACCTCAAACGGGTGTTTTGCTCCTTCCAGGAAATGTCTCCAGGTCAGCAAGGCCCAACCGAACTGCAAAGGCTTCTTTTCTCACAGACGGCCATTTCTCTCTGTTTCAGACAGCTTACGGGAGGTGTACGCACAAGTCCCTTTCTCATTGAGTTGAAGTAATACCGCTCAATAGCCAGCATCACTTGCATCGGCTGGAATCACGAAAGGAGTGTCCATATCCGGGTGTTTCAGCACTGGTTCTGCAGCAAAACAGTCGTTTTAGCTTTTCAAAAGCGGCTTGGCACTCCATAGACCCTCCAGCGGCTTTCCTGGCCTTGGCTTCACCTCCCCTTTGGTTTTTCAAGAGATTTGTGATGGGCATTGCTATGCTTAGCAAACGTTGGGATGAATTGCCGGTAAAAATTTGCAAATCCCAAAAAGCTTTGGAGTTGTTTCCTGGTGCGTGGTGGAGCCCACTCCAAAACGGCACGCACCTTCTTCTGGATCCATCTCTATGCCTTCAGATGAAATGCGATATCCCATAGTCAATTTTGTCTTGATGGAATTCACATTTGACATTTAGCATACAATCTTAGCGGCACACAGTTTTTTGTAAAACTGACCGCACTAACTTCACATGTTCATCTAAGGTCTCCGTGTAGATAAGGATATCATCAAGATAAACCAGAACTCCCTCTGTATAAATGTTCATGTAACACTTGATTGATCATTTGCATGAATACAGCTGGGGCCCCTGTAAACAAAAGGAAGAACGTTGAATTGGAAACAACCCATCGGGCAGTTAAAGCGGTCTTCCACTCATCCCCCTCCTTAATTTCGGATCCGGTAGTATGCTTCTCTCAAATCCAACTTCGTGAAGATCTTTCCCTTCGCTAAATGGGCCAACTGTCTCTCAATCAAAGGAAGGGGGGTACACGTTTTCCACAGAAATAGCGTTCAAATTTCTGTAATCCACTACCAAGCGCTTGGAACCATCTTCTTTTCACGGAACAATACTGGGGCCGCGTACCCGGGGCCTAGCAGGCTGAATGAAACCACTTCCAAATTTTTATAATAAACAATCTAGCTCTT
>BHFT01007679.1:17353-33918 GCA_004320025.1 Laticauda laticaudata | reverse complement strand
ATGGATGGCAAGCTTTTTTGTCCATTTTACATCCTCTTTGCATCCGTTGGTGCAGTGTGACAGGGGCTTAACATTTCTTGGAAACTAGAGAAACCTTTTGGAGCATATGTTGATATGGGAGATTAAACAGCGACTGTTGCTGCCTGTTCTTTACCCCTACCGTCCTATTTAACAAATTGCTGAGAGCAGAATTCGCAATTTGTTGCACAGCAAGTGAGGAAGATAGATAGATGGAAGATTAGGAAGGAAATAGGAGGAGGGAATTCTACAGTCTTGTTTATTTATTTTATTTCCATCCTGTCTTTTTAAAGAAGATGAATGAGATCACAAATATGATAAAAATATACAACTACAACTAGATAGGGATAAAATAAATCAGCACATATTTTGTAGAATTGAAAACTAGGTTTAAAAAATACAAAGTGTGGATTCTGTTAATGGTATGATGGAAGACAGAAGAGCTGTGTAACTGGAGTTCAAGTTACAACAAGGCAAGAATCCTGCTTATTATTTTGCTGGGAAATTACTCAACAGCCCTTGGTCTGGCTTACAGATGGAACAGAAGGAGATGGTAACAGAAAGAGGTCCACATTTAAGGAGGTTTTATCAAAACGCCCTCTGGTGGTCATGAGCTACCAATCCACTAAACGGTAATAACAACTGATACATTTAATGTTGCCACAATCGTTTTATATAGCATTCTTCCACTATATTGCAGTATGAACAAACAGGAGCTTTGAGCCCCTCAGTGGAGGAGGTTCAGAGAGTCATTACTTGTAAAGCACCTTGCTTGGCACTGAGCTCTCAACAGGTTTCAGTGGCTCTTGTGTATTAAAACCCAGAGTTGGCAGAACAAACCATAGCTAGACAGATATGGTGCAGAAGCTGTGCTTACATGTTTTCCTCATGGGAAATAATTTTACAGTGTAGATGTTTAAACAACAGCAAATATGTTCCTGTTCCTAGCATTTCTTCTATGCTAGCATATGTTCCTAGCATTTCTTCTGCTTATTCATCATAGAAAAAAAGTTAAAAGGTTCACTTGTAACTTGAAATTATACAATCCATTTTATTCTTTGAAAATAATATCATCTTATACTTCTGCATATATATATGCAAGACCTTATAGTATATAATATAATTATATTCAGTAACTACTAAGATTTTTTAGAAGAAAACATGGCACTTGAAACAGCTTCAGGCCAATTTTATTTCATTTCTGTGCTTCAATATTTTTGTTGGCTTTTGATTTTTTTGGCAAGTATGTTAGCCTTAACAGCTTTTTGCTGCCCTTCTCCACTATTAACCACATGCTAGTCAGACCAACAGAATCATAGAACTAGACACTTTTTAAAAAAAAATACACATACTTTCTGGAATTGCAGGACTTCTACACGCTCGCAACTTGATTAAACAGCATAAATTAAATTTAAAAGGTTTGCATTTCTGGTGCCCATTACAAAAACCACTTGGGGCACAGAAGTTGGCTTGGCCAGTTCTACAAAAATTTAAATCACTCTTTTAAAGTGTTGAATTCAAATGAGAGCAAATAAAAACATTTTGAATGAAGCCAGATGCAAACAAAAGCTTGCTTAATAAAATCATTGGAACACAGAAGCAAAATGAAAAAGAGAGGGAAAACTAGGCAGTGGTAAGGAAAATTTGATCACGGATGCAGATTTGGAAAGAAAAGCTGGCCCTAATTTGCTATTCTCCATCAGGACAGATTCATACCCAATTTATCAGCTTTTTACTGATGCCAATAGACAGCTATTCCACATTTTCACTTCTTTAACAGCTCATATGGATTTAAAAAATTAAATTAATTTTTTTTCTTACCTTGAAATCTTAACAACTTATACAACTGGAATGGAGAATTTAATAATATCTTTCACCAAGCATAAGCTGCAGGACTTTTATTTGCAATATTTTTAAAGAAATGAAACATTAAGAATAGTTACTCTTTCTACAAGTAGTTTATGCAAAGCAACCTACTAGCAAGTTAAATCAAATATATATCCAGAATTGTTTACTTCAATTAGTAGCTAATTACTGTAACTGAACATACTATAGTATTTTCTTATTTTGGTATCTTTTTTGTACAAATTCTCTTTTTTCCCCAATACACCTGTTCACATTAACAACTGGGGGAAGCAAGTAGAAATTTACCTGATGAAATTTCTCGCATCACTAAGTTGTTCTGAATCTAAATATTTCTGTGGCTTTTTTTTTTTTACTCTGCATCCAGGTACAAGAAAATCCTTGGTTATGTAATATATAATAAAAAATGTAATATTTGAATATATCGTTCTTAGTGTAAACTGTCGGCATATTGTCCTATTTCAAAAAGCAACTGGGCTATAGAATTAGATAAAATTATATTAGGCCCAGATTAAAAAAAATATAACAAAATTTTACAACTATTTATTAGAGATAGAATTAGAGGAAGAAATAGTTAAAGGTCATATAGTAGCAATATAGGCTGCAAGCATTACTTTTAACGAATGATAGGAAGATCTGGATAGAAACAATAAAATTACAAAAATGGCATCATATAAAGAAAATGAATTTAAATGTTCTATAGGATGGCATTTCCCCCCTTCAAGATTAGCAAAGATGTTTCCCAACATGAGCCCTAAATGCTGGAATATATAAAAAAAAAAAGGAACATTCTACCACAGTGGTGGTCTTGAACAGAAACCAAAGATATTGGCTGAGGAATAAAGAAATGGATGGAGGAAATTACGGCTGAGCAGACTGAAGTCAAACCAGAATTCTTCTATTAGGGATCTTTCAACGGACAATTCCCCCAAAAGTTTAAAATATAAAAAACTACATATATTGATGGCAGCTAATTGGCTTTCGCACAATGCTGGAAACAACCCTATACTCCACCTGAGGGAATGATTATTCAGAAAATATCAAGCTGTGCAGAAATGGATAAATTAACTCAGCACGAAAAAATAAAGAAGTATCAGTGTACTATATGAGTTGGAATTGTTGGTATGAGTGGATTGATAAAAGATAGACCGTATAATAATAGTAATAAATTGTGAATGAGGAGTGTTAATAGTAGTAATTAAATATTCGCACTAAAGATTAATTGCAAATATGGCACAAAATAATGAGATAAATAAGGAACCACAAATTGTTGATGATGTAATTGTTTTTAACTATTTATCCCTTTTCCCTTTTTATTTTTCTTTCCTTCCCAATCTGTTTGAATGTTGTTTGTGTATTTTAATTGTAAAACTCAATAAAGTTTATTTAAAAAAAGCATACTGGATCTTCCCCCTTTCCCACACAGTTAACAGGAACAGATGAAAAATTAATAAAGAAAATATATAGCTATTTGTTAAGTATCAAGATGGAAGAGGAACAAGTAAAAGAGGCAATGATAGTATGGGCTAAAAATTTTGGTTATTTGATTGAATGGCAGAAATTATGGGATAGAAATTATATGTTAACAATGTCTACTGCATACAAAGAAAATCTTTATAAAATGTTTTATAGTTTGCATTTGCCGCCCTCAAGGTTAACAAAGATGTTAAAGGATACATCTACAAAATGTTGGAAATGCCACCAGATACCTGGTAAATACTATCATATGTGGTGGACATGTCAAAAAGTGAAAAAATATTGGACAAAAATACATACATGGCTTGAAAAAAATGATAAAACTACAATTAGATCTGAAATCAGAAACATTTTTGCTGGGCAGTCTACAAGACAGATATAACAAAGGGAATGTATATCTGATTTTACATGTATTGATTGCAACAAGAATAGACACAACAATGGAAAGTGAAAAGATTCCAACAGATGAAGATGTGATGAGAAAAATATTAGAATGTGCAGAAATGTATAAGCTAACATTTACAATTGAGGAAAAGGAAGAAACTGAACATTTTTTGACTTGGGTCTTATTTTATCAATGGTTCACTGACAAAAACAGAAGCTAAAAACAGGGTAATATTTGAAAGGATTAGTGATATAAGGAAGATACATTAACTTGGTTAAACAAATAATATGATTATGGTTATTAACATAATATAATTGATATTAATGCAATGAATATTGCTGTAAATACTGTGATTATTATTTCCTAAAATGATTTGTACCGAGGCACACTGTTCAATTGAAATTGGAATTTTTGTTATAAAATAAAATAAAAACTTATTTTAAAAAAAAGCATACTGGTCTTCCAAGTATATAGCATTTTATGCATATACTTGGAAGTATATGGTCTTCCAAGTATATAGCATTTGATGCAACAAATATGTATTTCTTAAAATTTATTTTTCTATCTAATTATTGTTCCCAATAAAAAAAGGTTGACCATTCCCATCTACAATGCTTAGCAAGTTCACTTGATCCAGATGTTTGGTTTCATTAAATTGCTGCCTGAATGTTCTAAATGGTTCACTGAAAGTCCTTCAGAAATTCTGAAAATCTGTTCACACAATACTGTAAGAATCCGAAGGACTTTCTCTGTTTATATGTTCCCTATTGTCTCACTGAGATACTGTTGCTTCAGTGGTTTGTGCAGAACCATCAAGCTGGAGATGCTTTTGGTAATGTCTATGCTTTGATGAAAGAAGGGAAATAGAAAAGATGATGCTGTTTTTTATTTGGTGCTCTGGCTTTGGCGCCATAACCTCTCCCTAGAATGCAAGCTTGTTTTCTAACAAAGCTTGTCTTATAACATTCCCAAAGTTATTTGATATGAAATCTTCTAGAGAATATTTGGGGAATAGCTGTGGTCACCAACTTCATTTTTTTTTAAAAGTAATAACTTAAGATTATATTATTTCATCTTTATATCTGCTTTTGGTATTTTTATTTGCTTTTTATCATTCCTATCATAATTATTAAAATAACTTGTAATTACTTTTCTAGTTTGATCTGTAACTGATTATTTATAATTTTATTTATATTTATCATAGACATTTTAACTATTTATACATAACCTAATGAATAAAAGATATGCAATTTTGCCACATTATACAATATTACACTGTCTGTTAACTTGAACAGCACATGCCATGTATTCTGTCTCCTAATATTATCTCCCCATGTGCTCTGCCCAGAGAAACCATATTTAACCAGCATTTTTAAATGACTGCAATTTTCTGCCACTATCCAATTCCTGCTGTATAAATCTATCTACACTATTGCTCGGGGGGTGGGGGGTGGCAATTTTAAAACTGTTTTAACATCAGAAACAGTTTTCAGAATAGATATCCATTTCTCTTCCCACTGCCACCATTACTTTTTATGCTTACACAATTGAACAGCTGCGAGCAATCATACAGTCCTTATTTTAAATCTAAAATTCTGTGTAACTTTGTATAGAGAAAGGGAGGAAGGATGGAAGAAATCTTACCGAGCAACATTAATGGAGAAGAAAGCATGAAGTCATTGGATTTGATTATCTGGACTCTCCTAGAGACTTAATGAGAGCAAGTTTGCAATTATCTCATAGTTAAATTTCTTGTTTAAAATGCATTTGAAACAGTGGTATGGTCTTTCACTATGAAATTCTGGAAGAAGGCAGCATTTGTTTGTCCAATAAAAGCAACTGATAAACTTCATCTGACTTGTGTCACTAATGGCTCTTTGTGTTGTGGTATGTTTCAAAATTGCAAAAGTGGGCTCTATTGTCCTGCCTAATACAGCAAGGATTGAGTTGTGCTAAGAACTGCTTCTAGGGAATGGCTCAGTGTCATTTAATACTTTCAAACAAACATTTTAGAGCAGCACCTGCACCAGCATTCCATAGATTTCTTCTCAGTTTTGCATCCTGTGGACAATGTACTTCCTTTTATTTGTCTTAATCAGGAAGTCTTCATTTCAGTTGTCATCATTGTCCTGAAAATGCTGAGCAACATTTTCAGCTTCTTTTTGTCTCTATGTTTTACACACATACACATACACACACACACACACAGAGGGGGGTGGTTAGGTCACACAACATGCTATGCTAGAATCAGTTTTTGCATCTCTTTATAACCAGGAGATAATGGTCATCAGACTTCTGCCGAATCATCTACTCACATGATGCCTGCCTCAGGTACTTGTCAGGTCCTACAGAGGCTCCTGGATCTGGTGCTTTTTTGAAAGAGGGTTAGACTTGTGATGAAAAAACAGGAATTCAGCATCTACCCAGAAAATTGACTCAAATGTGGACTTGTTAGACAAATACTGTAAGCTCTGTGCTGCAGTTCTGTCCCCAATGATCCCGTTTTTTTCACCAAGAGATTTCATATGGTTACTTTTTTATTTGTTTTACTCTGCACAAGCTCCTTTCACTTCCTACCTGCCACAACTACTTGCTCTCATTCTCTTGCAGCACTCTCTTTCTTTAATGATCATCCCCTCCCATTTGATTTTGCAGTTTCTTCCATGCTTGAGGGAGGCAGGCATGGGAATGGGGCAAAGGATGAAGCTGAAGAAGGGCCTGGGTTCTCTTCCCAAGTTTCTTGGCCTTTCAGCTGGGTTGAGATTGGTTTAGAATAGTCTGAGACTGCAGGTGGAAAATTACCTCCATGTCTGATAATTGGACATCTTGTCAATTTGCTATTCATGCTGTTTAAAGCACCAGCCTACACTTTCCCAGAAACTCACATATGTTAAACAGAATATAGATAGCCCTTAACCTACATCCATTCATTTAGCAATTACTCGAACTTACAACAGCACTGAAAAAAGTGACTCACACAACTGTCACAGCATCCCTGTAGTGACATAATGAAAATTTTGATGCTTGGCAATCTGTATGTATTTATGCAGCATCGCAGGATCATGGGATCTCTCTTTGCAAGCTTCCCAGCTACCTTCCAAGAAGCAAAATCAATGTGGGAAGTAGAATAGATTGTGTGATTCACTTAATAACCAGGGTAATTCCCTTCACAACCAGGAGGCAAAAACTTCATAAAATAAGACATAATTCAACAACCCTCTTGCTTAGCAACAGAAGGTCTAATCCCAATTATGGTCATAAGTCAAAGACTACCTGTGTTTGCATGTTTTTCCCTCCAGTATGTGATGCTTGTTGGGAGAGAAGTGAATCCACCAATTCTTTTTCTTTGTTTTGCATTAAACCTGTCAAGGAAAGCTCAGCTCCCTGGCTTCATTCCTCAGGTGGAAAATGCTGTGCAGGTAGGCACAGAAAAGAATGTATACAATACTTGTTCTTATTCTGAGCTTTCAATTTTTTTAAAAAAATGATCTAATATACAGTAATTGTGTGTGCACAAGCACTTAAGACATTATTTTTTGTATCTGGATTGCTGATATTATTGTAATGCGCAAGTTGATATTGCTAAACATATTTTTTTAAAGGTGAAATTGCTACATTTTAAGTGGGAAAGTTTGGGATGAGAACCAATGAAAATTATGTTCTGCATTCCCAGGTTTACCAGCCACTTTCCTTTAGTCAGTTGGTATTATTTTATTGCAATTTTTAAAAAATCACATTGTCGCTCAGGCAAATCAACTAACCTTCACTTGGAAATAAGATAAACTCTCAGACTTGCATTATTGAAATGGAGACAAAATAGAGGGGAAATCAATCTAGGGCAAGTCCAGTTTTTTCCACAGAGCCAAAGGAGGGGTGCTGTCTCACTGAGAGGAAAAGGGCCACACTAAATGAAAAACAGATTTAAAATAGGGAGGGGAAAGAGAGAAAAATGCTTAAAAGCCACAAACTAAGTTGGCAGAGGAGGAATCTAAACAAACAAACAAAAGAATTGCCTTCAGTTAAAATTATCAGAGGGTTTTGTAAAGGTTATACTGCCATTCTGCCTTTAGTTACCTAGCAACCACCAGGTGAGATGAATGGAGCACATGGTCTCCATGTTTCCTGCTGGCCTCACACAGTATGGGAAAAGAAGGCCCATAGTGTTTCTGTTACTCGTTAATTATTGTTCAGAAAGTATTTCCCTGTCTCAGCTTGGTTCCCTACTGTCCCTATTACTCTCTATTATATTTCTATTTGGGCTTATGGAAGGGGGGGAGTCCCAATTGTTGATTTAAATCACACCTCCGCGCACCTGTGCTTGCTCATTTTTCCTGTTATGACCTTTTTCCTCTCTGCCAAGGGCACTGACTTGTCCTTCTCACTCAGTAAGTGACATCACCAAAAATAACAATTTCAGAAAACCTGTTCCTGGTATTGAAGGTGACACTAAACAAAAATGTTTACTCTCAACTACACATTAACCTGCCTGCTGAGGGAACCTGCCATAGAGAAGAAAGTGATGTGTGTCGGTCTTCTCCTCAACCACATTGAACTTTTAGGTTTGAAAGTCTGAAAGTTGGCATTTAAATCAGGGCTTATCCAGGGCCGCCTGCCAGGACTCAGTTAAAAATGATGGCCACAATCATGCAATTGTAGAAAAAGGACAAATGCTTTGACAGCCTGGTTGTGGCCACCTGTTAACATTTTTGACCCTTTCCTCTGGTTTTGTCTAGCCTGGCAGCCAGTTAATTCAGATGGTTTTACAAGGGGAAATTTGATTCCATCTTTGTGGTCACTGAACTCTAACATTGGGTAATCTCTCAATGGTTACATGACTTTCATAGGACCTAGTAATAAACCTACCCCTCTGCATCAGTCTTCCATGGCTTTTGGCCAAGATGGCTGTTATTTTGGGAGTTGCAATCCAAACACATGTGGAAAGCACCAAGTTGGGGAAGATTGAGTCAATCTCAAAAAAAGAAAATAAAGTGATGTTAGTTGCCAGTACTGCTGGAACAAAGGGCAGCGTAGTTAATTACAATTACCAAAATCATCAATGTGGACGATGAATTTTTAATGGATCTTTTTTATTTATTTATTTGTTTGTTTGATTGATTGATTATTTATTTTAAAGACTTGCATTCCAACCATCTTAGAACTACAATTCCAAGAAACTCACAACAGTTTTCCCAACTTTATAGAACAGTGATAGTTCACTGTAATGGTCTGCCTGTCTTGTTAAAAACAATGGCGAAAGTAATGGTTGAGCATTGTTTTTATTTTATCTTTGCTATTATCTTGTGATATTGTCATCTATTGTTTGGTTAGTTTTCTTATATAAAATATATTACATGTTCAGTTTTTCCTATTTCAAAAAATTTTTAAAAGATAGCAAAAGATAGGATTGTTGTTGTTGTTACTGTTGTTGTTTTTACAATCTATTCTGTAAAATGAATAGTTGGGATTTCAGCCTACAGACTATTCCCTCTCCAGTCCAGCAAATTAGTAACAAACAAGATGCACACAGAATAAGTATTCTGTGATTATTCTTTCTTGTGTTCATGCTCAGCCTACTTTGTATCAATACCCCACCAAATTTCCCTAGCTAATTAACATTAAAAACCACTTGTTTCACCTGCAAATGTGCTGTATTGTGTAACATATTATGAATATGTTAGTCATCTCCCATGATTCTACTTGAAAATAGTTTGAGATTAGACTGTAAGTCCCATTTTATACCCAGCATCTTGTACATTTGACTTTATATAGGTGTAAGCTATGGAAAAAATTCTATTTGAGTAGGTTAAAATATAACAGCTGACCAAAAATCAATGTACTAAGAGCATCCCTTTCATGTACGTAGGATTAAATCTTTATCAATTGAGATAATTCTTGATCTTAAGGCCCTGTCACACTGGCCGACAGATGCAAAACATTTGTAAAAAGGACACAGCGGACGAGAAAAATGTTCCATCCGTTCTTATCCGCTCTCAAAAGGGGCAAAAAATTTGCATAACCAGAGCGGATAACACGGAAAGGAACGGACGGGGGAGACGCAGGGCGGATGGAAACAGATGCTCCACGGAAGCCTACGCATGGAAGCGGATGGGAGTGGATGGCACATCCGCAAGGCTTCCGGGGGGCCGCAGCAAAGCGGACACGGAACGGAAAAGAGCGGATGCAGAGTGGACGCTGAGCAGATGATAAGCGGATGCAGAGCGGAAGCCGAGCGGATGAAGCGGATGCACAGCAGAAGCCTAGCGGATGCCTAGCATTCACTACGCATGCGGGGAGGATGCATTGCGTCAGCCCCGTGGATATAAAGGGAGGCAGCTCCCAAGCAGGTCACCATTCAGAGAAAGACCTGCTTCCAGACACTCGACTGCCTGCCCCAGCCTGCCCTGCCTTGCATGCCTGCCTGCCAGCCTTGCTGCCTGCCTTCCTGCCAGCCTCCCTGACAGCCTTGCTGTCTGCCTGCCTGCCTGCCTGCCAGCCTGCCTTCCAGCCTCCCTGCCAGCCTTGCTGCCTGCCTGCCTGCCAGCCTGCCTGCCAGCCTGCTTGCCAGCCTTGGTGCCTGCCTGCCTTCCAGCCTTCCTGCCAGCCTGCCTGCCAGCCTTCCTGCTAGCCTGCCTGCCTGCCTTGCTGCCAGCCAGCAACCCCACAACCATGGGGAGAAGAGGAAGCCTCAGCCATCTGCTGCCAGCCCTGGCAAGAGGGACAGGACCACCCTCCCACCCCTGACCCTCACTCTGCTTCTGCGGGGCTGGGGCTCCTCTTCTGGGCTGGGGCTTCTGCTGCTTCTGCTTCTGGAGGAGCTGATGATGATGCTTCTGCGGTGTGCTTCTGCTCGGTGCTCTTACTCTGCTGATGCTGCTTCTGGCGGTGGTGCTTCTGCTCGTGCTACTCTGCTGATGCTGCTTCTGGCGGTGGTGCTTCTGCTGAGCTGCTTCTGGAGGAGCTGATGATGCTGCTTCTGGCGGTGGTGCTTCTGCTGGTGCTTACTCTGCTGTAGCTGCTCCTCGCCTGCTGATTCCTGCTCGTCCTGCTGGTCCTGCTGGTCCTGCTCGTGCTCCTGGTCTTGCTCATGCTCCTGGTCTTGCTCGTCCTGCTGGTCCTGCTCGTGCTCCTGGTTCTGCTTCTGCTCCTGGTCCTGCTCCTGCTCCTGGTTCTGCTCGTGCTCCTGTCCTGCTGCGCTGCTGGTGCTTACTCTGCTGCTGCTGATCCTGGTCCACTGGTGCTGCTGCTGATGATGATGATGATGTTGATCCTGCTGGTGCTGCTGCTGGTGGTGGTGTGGAGGAGCAGCCCCTACAACCTGGAAGCCCCTCTGATGAGGGTCCATGTGGTCCTGCCAAAGGGAGGAAGAGGCAGACGCTGTGAACGGGAGAGGAGGCAATACAACATCGAGAGGAACACGAGGATGAGGTGCTGGAGTGGCTGAGAGAGAATGACTTATGGCGGAAGGGACACAGGCTCTACAGGGACACCAAAAGGAAGCAGGCTGCTTGGAGAGAGAAGGCGGAGAGCCTGGGCTACCCTTCGGAGGTGCTCCTCGGCTGGTGGAAGCACATGCACACCTGGTACGGGAAGCTGCACCTCAAGAAATCTGGCCAGGCCACGGTCAAGCTGACGGACAGAGAGACCTACGTCATGGCCAAGTGCAGATTCCTGGAGGGTGAGATCTGCCACCGAGGAGCAGCCCCTCTCACAACCCTATCTCTCAGGCAGCCTGCTGAGAGCAAGTCCTCTTCCGCCGAGAGTCAGCTCCTGTCTCCAGGCAGATGTCTGTGGAGCATGCCACGACGGAGAACCCGCGGACAGCTGTTCTAACCGTGGTGGAGCACGTGGAGGACTCCCTGGTGCATGGGAGAAAGGAGACGGCACTTCCACCACAGTCCTACCCGCATCCATCCCCAGCTCCACCTCCACAGAAAGGCAGAGAGCCAGACCGGAGGGGCAGAGCCACACTGTCCTGCTGGAGATAAGAGAACACCATCAGGAGCAGCATAGATATCCTCTCTCAGCTGGTCCACACCAAATCCTCATCCTCCAATCGCAAGCCCTTCCTCACCTATGTCAACCAGACCCTCACGGACATGGCAGAACCCCAGTACCAGGTGGTGATGGACCGGATCACCGATCTGCTTCACAACCCTCCAGATCCAGATGAACCTGCTCCCACCCAGTCCAGGTCTGGCTCCTCCACCCCAGGTGATGTCCCTTCCATTCCAAGGCTTTCCACAACCCTCACCTACCAGGGCTATGGCTACCAGGAGGTCCCAGCAGCACAGGCAGCAGCCCTTGCCAGTCCAGGCACAGACTCATCGGACGTCACCGTTGCCACCGGTTCCACTGATGCCACTGATGCCACCCACGCCAATCATGCCACCACAACACCGATGCCACCCACGTCACCGATGCCACCAACGCAGTCCTCACATAGCTGCAGACAAGACAGCCCCACTGCACTGCTCCTTCCTCCACCCCACAGCCAAGCCCGACTCAGTACATTTGTCATCAGTACTGGGACTGACACCCCATGGCATGGAGGAAGGAGCTCTCAACATCACGGGGCTGAGCCAGCTGTCTGAGAGCTTCCTCAACACACCGTCCCCTGTGTCCTCTCGGGGCCAGGCACCCCAATGGTGCTTCAGACCAGCACTCCAGCAGCAGCCACCTCCACAACACCTGGACCCTTCACACCCTGAGACTAGGCACACCTCTGAGTGACAGAGAAGAGTGCCAGAGACTGGGTGGCTACCTGTAGACTTTATTTGGACACTTGACTTTGTCATTTTTCTTTTACAGCTTGTTATTAATAAAGATTATCTTTGCTTCACACACTTGCTTCATTTATTTTTGTAAATAAAGACTTGGTGGAAACTTTTAGAAATGGTTTAAGCCTTTGCATGCTTGTGATGGGTAAGGATAGCAGTGGATGGGTAGGGATACCTGTGGGATGGGTAATAGCTGGTGGATGGGCAGGGATACCTTTGGGATGGGTTAAGATAGCTGTGGATGGGCAGGGATACCTTTGGGATGGGTTGAGATATCTGTGGGATGGGTTAAGATAGCTGTGGGATGGGCAGGGATACCTGTGAGATGGCAGGGATACCTTTGGGATGGGTTAAGATACCTGTGGGATGGGTAAGGATAGCAGTGGGATGGGCAGGGATACCTTTGGATGAGTAATAGCTGTGGAAAGATAAACCTCCAGTGCAAGCATAGTGGGACTGTATGGTCCACCCTCCCAGCTGCCACACCTATGCCCTTCATTATCAATACTAATGTAAGCATTGATCCACACATTTGAAACATAAACTCAACTCTTTATTAAATGCCCTGTTCATTGTAGGCCCACCCAACATACATGGCCCAATCTCATCAGTGTGATGAGACAGGCTGAAGGAAGCATCCATTAATCATCTATCATCCTGTCTTGCCACTCCACTGCTCCAGCTGGGGAGTTGCACCAGTGTTTCAGGAGGTTGCGCTGCTTCTTCCCTTCACGTGAGGCTCTGTTGGGCCTTGCACATCCTGTGCAGGATGCAGCAAGCTTCCACGATCCTCCTCACAGTCTCTGGGCGATGCTGCATGGTGGTGAGAAGTACCTGGAACCTGTTGGCCAGGATGCCAAAGGTGTTCTCCACCACCTGCCTTGCCCTGGACAGCCTGTAGTTGAAGATCCTCTCTTCACGCGGTGAGGTGTCTTGAAGTGTGGGCTTCATGAGGTAGGTTCTGAGGGAGAAGGCGTCATCCCCATGATGAAGTAGGGCACATCTTGCGTGTCGTTGGGCAGGGGGTCTGGATCTGGAAGCCCATGATGAGTTGCGTTCCAGCCCCTCCTTGAGGTCACTCGCATTGTATACCTGGGCATCTGAAGCTGACCCGTTGCCTGAAAGCATCGATATACATGAACTTGTAGTCAGCATCGACCATGGCGAAGAGGACGATGCTGAAGAAGCCCTTGTAGTTGAATAAGTGGACCCCAACTTGGCTGCGCTTTGCAGGCCACGTTGCTTGCCATCTATGGCTCCAACAGTGTGTGGGAAGTTCCACTCTGATACCACTGCTCTGCAACTTTCTTCCATCCTTCTTCAGTGGAGGGGCTGGGATGGAGGAGCTCCTCCTTGTATTCTTCGATGATTGCCTGCACCACTTCTCTGACCACAATGCTGATGTGGTGTTGTGTGGCACCCTCCATCCGTACTGCATGCTCCTGTAGGTGGTCCCTGAGGCCAAGTGGCGCAGAGTCAGTGCCACCTTGAGCCCAGGATCCAGGCTGGGCCGGAAGTTGGTGCTCTGCTTGGTCAACCTGGTGTCACCCACTCCACAACTTCGTCAAACATGGCTGGAGGCATCCTCATGAAGTTCTGGAATGTACGAGGGTCTTCGTTCCTGAGCTCCACCATCAGCTTGTTCTACAGTCCGTACTCTGCTCTTCTCCTGATCCATCTTCGGACCCAGACGCTTCTTGGCCTCCTCCTTTTCTTCCCTAGTAGAGTAAAGAGCCTGTAGATGGCTTCGCACTGTTGCAGAACGATGGTGGCTACCAAAGGAGTTTGTTACAATCCACGGTGACATGACTGGATGCTGTGGGGAGCAAGAGGCAGATGAAGGCTGCAGAGGTCTGCACAGCTGGGCTGCTAGTCTGGAAGTGAGATCCAGGTGAGTTGCTCCCCCTTTTTATAGGCAATATAGGTTTTCCACTATGTGTCCTTTCGCATCCTCTAGGCATCCTCTAGACATCCTTAATATCTGAGATAGGTCCCCTCTGCTAACATTTTTTCCGTTTTAAATGCTTTCTTTGCGAGCTGCATCCGCTTTCATCCTTTCTCCGTCCGTGCTACTAATGCTGCGCGTCTGTTTTCCGCATCCGTTCCACTTCCTCCCTGTGTCCATTTACCACTGGAGCGGATTTGAGTTGCGCGGATGCACAGCGGATGCCTAGCGGATGTAGCGGACGCATAACGGATGACAACGGATGCAGAACGGATGTTCCCCATATGCTAGCGGATGCAGAACGGACGCGTTGGATACATTTCCGCTCAAAAAATTTTGAGCAGCTCAAAACTTTTTGAGCAGATGAAATGTCAGTCGACGGATGCTGGACGGATAGAGAGGAAGAAAAAAACGGACGCAGTGAGCTAACAAAACGGAAGCATCGCATTAACCAACGGATGGCAAGTGTTTTTCTCCGTTTTACATCCTCTTTCCATCCGTTGGTGCAGTAAAGGGGCTTTACCTCCAATAACCCAAATAGTCAGACACTCAGACTCTATACCTGATATCCATAATCATGAAAATTTGTGTAATCCACCTTGAGTCACTATGGGCAAATAGGAGGCAGTATAAATCAAATAAATGAATAAAATAAAATAAAATAAATAAACTATTCAGAAAATAATTTTTGAAATATATTTTGTATTATATCTGTTAGAATCTGTGTAGATAAGACTGGTGATTTAATGCTGCACTGGAACTGGTAACCTTTATTCAACTCCAGAGCTTACTGATGGCTATGGGCCAACAGGCAACTAATTTCACATAACACATTAAACCAAATGATTGCTTATTTTTTATACTTTATTATAGCGTAGAATCCCAGCCATGTCCTTTATAAATCATGCAATGTAATTTAGCATCATAATCAAATTCACTAAATCATGGCTTCAAGAAACCATCTTTACAAAATTATGGGTTAATATAATGTGTGAATCCAGTCATTATTCCCCAAGTCTTCTCACTTCTCAAGATTGTTTAGAATAAGAATAAATTCTCATTCTTAGCATCTAGCAATAGCACTTAAACTTATATACTGCTTACAGTGCTTTACAGCCCTCTCAATTTACAGAGTCAGTATATTGCCCCCAGTAATCTGGGTTCTCATTTTACCAAACTTGGAAGGATGGAAGGCTGAGTCAACACTGAGCCTGGTGGGATTTGAACTGCCAAATTGCAGGCAGACATCAGTCAGCAGAAGTAGCTGCAATACTGCACTCTAACCACTGTGCCACTGCAGCTCATGGGGATCTAGGGATAAATGTAAAGTTAGAAAAATAGAAAACATTGTGGTAGGGCTAGCAACTTGATATGAAATTGGAAATAAGTAAATACATAAATAAATAAAGCAAAGCAGTACTTTTTTGTAGTGAAGCAACAAATTATACTGTAAGAATTGGAACAGCATAATCTACTGGGTTAATTATCAAATGATGGTTAAAAGAATCATGTAAAAATGTTTCGGAATACTCAATTATAATCCTAAATGAAAAGTCCATAGACAGTGGAATAGTCTTCAGTTCATCATATTCAATGCCCTCCACTGCAAAAACTCTGATGCTACAGGACAAATAAATAGAAACCTTTTTCAAGAACGGCACCATTTCAAACTAAAGAGGCTATTAATAAAAGAGATACTTTGATTAGATAGTTGGCCATTGACATTCTAGGATATTTCTCTTCTTAGAGGTCTAAACAATACCTTTTTAATATACTCCTTGCCTGTTAAGAAGCATTAAACAATGGATAACTCAAATAAATAGAAGCATAAGCCTATAGACGGCAATTGTGATCAACACTGAGTCATTAAGCAAAGCAGTTGCTAAGTGAAACTACAGTTATGGTTTTACTTCAAATTTCCTTTGCTTTATATAGTTATATAGTTAATACAAGAGTTGATTCCAAACTTATATTTTCATCAGTGTCATAATTGCAAACAGTCTCTAGGAAGTGTTTAAACTCAGATTACTTGTATATCTTAAATATTCCTCCTGTTAAATTCATTAGATTCTTAGGATTACCAGATCGGGGGGGGGGGGGT
>BHFT01007679.1:0-17345 GCA_004320025.1 Laticauda laticaudata | reverse complement strand
GGGGGGGGGGGGGTACTTTATTCCATGTTGTACTTAGCCTTTCAAAGGCTCGTGTTGATTTTCTTCTGCTCTTGATTTTTGTAGGACATAAGCTTTTCCCGTGTACATTTTTGTTTCTCCGCTGCTGTTTTCTTAATATTTCCCTCATTACATTTTAAATCTTGTATCTCTGTATCATATCAAGGTCAACAACTGGTGCATCCCAATATTTTATGAATTTCAACAGTCCCGAAACATATGGTACAACTGAAAGAAGAGACAAACAATAAGAAAGAACAAGTGATTTTGAGGGAGAGAAGGGGAGGACATCCAGTTTAATTTTCTTGACATTCACAACAAAAATGACAGTCAAAAACTGCAAAAAATAAAAATAGGCCTATGTCGTGTATACAAAAGTACTTTTTCCTGTATTGTTTTGTTTTAGTGGCAGGAATGTACTAGAACCTACCGAAGAAGAAGAAATCTTCAATGTGTTACTGATACTATTAATCTCACCACTCCTTATCACCCATCCCCTCCCACTTGTAACTGTATGACTATAACTTTCTCACTTGTATCCTCACAATATATATTGACTGTTTCCTAGTATGGTTTGATTGCTTATTGTACCCTATGATTATTATTAAGTACCTTATTTAGGTATTAAGGTATTAAGATACCTTATGATTTATTCAGGTACCTTATGATTCTTGACTCTGATGAATGTATCTTTTCTTTTTTGTATGCTGAGAGCATTTGCATCAAGACAAATTCGTTGTGTGTCCAATCCAGTGGTGGGATTCAAAAATTTTTACTACCGGTTCTGCGGGTATGGCTGGCTTGGTGGGCGTGGTGTGGCTTGGTGAGCGTGGCAGGGAAAGGTTCCCTCCCCACCCCACTGACCTACTTTCCAGCTCCATTCTCCTGTGCAGGGCAACAAAAGAAGACCCAGCCAATGAGCTGGGACTCGGGAGGCAGAAAATAGATGGTGGTGGTGCCAGTCAGAGATGGTTTTCCAAACTACTCAACATTTCTGCTACTGGTTCTCCAGAACTACTCAAAATTTCTGCTACCGGTTCTCCAGAACTGGTCAGAACCTGTTGAATATCACCTCTGGTCCAATCACACTTAGCCAATAAAGAATTCTATTCTATTCTGATCAATGCATAATTGAGAAGTACTAATCAATTAGAGCTTGTTATCTTGCAATTAGCATTTATTAGCATAGCAAAAGCTACTCAGGAAAAGATACTTACAGATACTCCAAAGAGCAGGCAATATTTGATTTTAAGGCTGTGCCTTCTGGATGAAGGACATCAGATTAAAAAGGAAGGCATGTCCTCCTTTTGCTGGATATTTGGTAATCATAACCAGTCAGACTTAGCACTATTTTAAAAACCAAAATAAACTTCAACTATATTCAGAAAGCAGGAAGAAATTACTCTTCTAGACCTGCCCATGTATTTTATATAATGTACACTCATTCTATTTTGTAATATCAAATTTCCATTATAATATCTAATATCTATTATCATTATAATTCTAATATCTGATGTGTAGAACACCCACATACCAACAATTTGCCCAGTCCTGTACTGCATTTTTCAGAATTTAGTCACAGTTCCAGTTCTTGCCTTTTATAGACATATATTATGTCTATATATATATATATATATCATATATATAATATATATGACATATATTAATTCCAGCAGTCAAATTGTACATTTAACCTTACCTTAGTGAAACTGAATAGATACCATTATGTTTGTTCCTTAAACAGCAGAATATTCATGGATTTTCCAAACGATCATAGCAACAACAACAAAGTGTCTGCATATTACTTGTTACAAGTGCAATACAGTATAAATATCTTAGACATATCTAGTGTTTGGGAACTGTTTCTATCAAGTTACGGAGGAAGCCTTTGCTCAGGGTTTCAAAAAGGATATTCCTCTGATGATCCAGCTGTTTCCCAGATGTCTAATCTCCCCAGCCTATTTGAGCAGGAAAGTCAGTTTCCTGTAGCAACTTCCAGGATAGAATGCTTCAGGATGTCATGATTCAAAACAAAAATTCCAAAAAGGAGATTTTGCTCTCTTTAAAACAAATAGCTAAAGAATTGTGTGCAATTCACCAGGAGTGAGAAGAGAAGAATCTAAAAGAACTCTATTAGAAGGATGAACAGAAAGATATTAATTTAAACATACTTAATTTAAAAAAAAATAGGTATTACTCTAGTTCAGAGTGCTTTGACCAGTTATTTGAACCATAGGAAGCCTGTGACATTTATTTAATTATGTATTTATTTATTATATCATTTTTTAAAACTGCCCATCTTCCTCATAGATGAGTCATTTACATGGACATTCTATATTAAGTTTATTGTAGTTCTGTTTTTTTAAAAAAAATCTCAAAACACCATCAGATCTTCATGCAATAATTGGCTTCAGATATTGTTTATTACAGTTGTGTGCATTCTCTGAGTGTCAAAAAGTCTTCTCTATCTTAGTAATTCCCAGATGTCCTGAATCAGGAAAAAAAAAAAACCCTCATATTTTCCACCATTTTGCTGATGGGAAATTTTGGTGCATTCCCAATATACTGTATCTAGAAGATCATAAACTGGAATAATTGCCACAAAACCTTTATTAATGGCAACTACTTTTGCCCATATTTGGGGAAACTGGATTGTTTTTAATCTTAACTGAGGGCCTGAACATACTTAATTTAGCTATTGTCATTGAGAATCACAATTGGTGATGACATGTATGTTACAAGACTATATTTTTAAGTTGTATTAATTTTACTGCAGACATTTTTTTAAAAGTGTGCTGCCAATTTTATGTTTAATGTTTAGTTTACAAGGAAGTTGATCCTAGATCTACATCTATTTTCTACCTCAAAAAATCCATGGGTTTTTCCAAAGATGAAGATAGGTTTGAAGATACCTAGTTTCTATATTTTCAGAAATGAAAGTCCTACCATTGCTTGCAAGTTTCTATAGCCCAGTAACCTTAAGGCAACAGAATGCAATTTTAGACCACCACAGAAATAGAAAATTTAATCTGAATTATTACACTTTCCCACAAACTTTAGATTAAGATGCTGCCAATGCAGATTTCAATTTCCCCTTTTTTGTAACATTTTGGCTACCTATATATTTGATAGTTATTTAAAAAGGAAATGTTTTCCAAGCTATATAAGCAATTTGCATCTTCTAAATCCCTTGATTATAAAAACAGAATAGCCATGCCTTTCTCTGATTAACTCAGTAAATACGAAGTAAGTACCAATTTTTATTATTATTTCATGTGTTTATTGCTTGCCCTAGCATGTGAGTATATTCATCTCAAGATTGTCAATTGAAGGCTATTATTTTCTGATCATATACTGTAACTTTTACTCTATCTTCTCCCTTGTACATAACAACACACACATTATGGTCCTGATTTTAATATTAGTTCTGTCTTTGCTTTCAGAGATCTATTGCATATGCACAATTAATTCTCCCTTGTTCCAGAATAATTCAATTAGAACAACATCTCATGAGTTCCTCATAATAACAAATGACATATTTTTAAAAGTCATATAAAATAGATGAAATAAGCCTCTTAAAACTCTTTGCATGCCATTCCAGTAGCATGGAGGCACTTCTGCAAAGGTTTATTCTATTTATTCTATTTTGTGGATGCACTTGTATGATTAAGAATGATTAAATAAGAGATTATTAAATCTGAGCTGATCAGATTAACAAATGCATGAGAGAAACTTACACACCTGATCAGCTCTTTGTGATCATGAATTCTGCATTGTCCTTGTCTACAAAAAGTGTCTTCTACTACAAGTCTATATTTAATGTAATTAATTAATGTGAAAAAATGTATAATTAATGTGAAAAAAACCCTTCATCCTTAACATAAAGGTTGATGAAAAAAATGCAATTTATTCTTTCAGACATCACTTCAATGCCTTCCATTATAACTCTACATGGAGAAATTCCAGAAGATATCAAATCTCTTCTAGCCAGGAAATGTAATGATGGGTGAAATATCATCACAGGAGTTGATGTTCATCTATTCCATGTAGCTGATAGATACAAAAAGAAGGCAAGGAAATCCTCGCAAAGAATTAAAAGATGTGTACTTTGCTATTTTAAATGCACGTCTGTAACTACAGTAGAAGCAATGATATGGTTTAGTTGTTTGGGACAAGTCTAGAGAAGAAATAGTTATTATGATGGATTTCTTTAATTCAAAGGGAAGTATGAATATAAATCTAATGTACATGTATTATCATTTAATGGGTATTAATTATGCCTTTGTAAGCTTGAAAAACTCTGCTGCTTTTTACCATTAAGAACTTCAAACTGGAAATAACACTTAGCCATCCATTATATGCTTTTTGAGTGATCTGAGGGTATGAACTTCCTCTAGGGCAAGAAGACCTAATGAGCAATAATTATTGCACATTGCTATGGAATACAAAATAACAGTACTGATTTTGTGTGTGTGTTTGTGTATGTGTTATGTAAGATAAATATACCATTTCGTATGTATTTCCACACTTGAGAATGCATATAGAAGAAAAGACTTTTAATATATATTTTAGTCTTTTAATATATCATTCAGAATAGAGTCTTACTCCCTCTATTTTAAGATTAAGCTCATTCAATTTATTTGAATTTATTTCCCAGATAGTCATATAGATAATGTATTGATTAGTGATTTGACCATTAGGACTGTATTATTGTCCACTTTCTTATCATTGATACAAAAGTATCAGATTCATATAAAGAAGAAATTATGTTTAGCTCCATAGGGAAACATCTTCATAACTTCTACAAAGAGAAGTGGTGGTTTGATCAGCCTTGCTCCTTCTGTTAACAGTTTTTTTTTCCTAAGGGCCAAATTCTGCCAAGAAAGTTTTGAAGATAATTTTTAAAAATCTTCATCCTTAATCTCTCTTGAATATTTGTACATGGGGGAAAACACTGTTTGTGTTCTGGAGGTCCTGGAGAATGAAGGGCCAAGAAGCCAAGGCTGCAAAGAATAGTCAGCCTGACAGCATGATATATCAAAAGGCGAAATAGATACACGTGGCTTTCAAAAATTGCTCCAGTGCAACAAGCAGGGGACATATTTTTCTCCCACTCTCTCTTCCTCCCACTGTTTGTGTCATTTCCCACTTCAAGACAGGTAATATAAAAATCTGAAATCACAAGGTGGGCATATTATCCAGGAGGAACTCTTAACAGCTTTTTTTTTTAATTCAGCATATGAATGCTGCTATGGTCCCCCAATTTCCAATTCTCTTTTTGCTACTCTGCTTATCCAATAGAAACCTTCTGGTGATATGACTAAAATGTGAGGTGGGCGGGAAAACAGGAAAGGGTTCTTGTTGATTTTTTAGCTTGAAGTAATTATTTAAAAATGGGTCACCTTTCAATCCTATTCAGCAATAGAAGCCAGAACAACCAGGTAGGAAAGATATTTCTCCAGCCTCCTTAGGGTATCACCTGTTTGGCTTTCTTCCTGACCAGGAGTTGGACAAGGTGAGACCGGATTCACACAGGGTCATTTCTCTGCAGATTTCTTTCTTGTTACAACCCTGATATATGTCACATCATTAATAGTAATAATTGCCTTACAATTAATCCAATAATTACACCAAAATCCTCCTTCCCTTTAGTGATGCTCTTTGTCAGCCTTTTGCTCTTTGAAACTAGTCATTTTAGGATTACCACAAAGAACATGCCATTGTACCATAAGCTAAATTAACATATAACTAGCCATAAATACAACACACAGTTCTGCTGTATTTCCCTGAGAGATTACAGGGCACTTAATCCCATCTAAGCCACACATACTGAATGCAGATTTGATGCCAATTTCCTTCCAGGCATTGGTCAAGAGATGTAGATGTGGGCAGCATCAGCAACTTAAATCCTGTGTGGTCAAATCATCTAACATAGCCCAAAATCAATCTTTCCTCCCCTCCCATGGAATAGCCCTATAAGCCATTCTCAACAAAAAAAAATGCATGCAACAAATGATGTCTTCTAGCCTTAAGGATCCATAACCTGATGGCATCTTACCTGTTGACTGCATGCTCTCTTGGATTGCCTCGACTTCAGACAGGTCCATGCAAACACCTTGGCCATGCATGAGTGTGTGCAAGGGCTTTTCCATTCCCCGCGGTGGATAACACCGCAGCCCTGAACCGCAGCGAGATGTGTACACCCCACAGAGCATCCCTTTTGTTAAGGCGCACGTGGCACAACATCCACAGCCTGGTTCCTGCACCAGCTCCTCACATCCAGAGGGTGTCCTGCAGTGTGCCAGCTTCTCCTCAGAGCATGGAGGGCACTGGATAGCCTCAAGGCTCACAGAAAAGCCCACCTGGGCTAGAAGCAGCAGGGCAACAGACACCCCATGGGAGGGCATGGTAGGCAGTCTACGGTCCTGGAGAGTAAAGGGCCAAGAAGCAAAGGCTGCAAAGAATAGTCTTGCTGCCAGAGCAGACTGCCTGATCTCCAGCGAGGGGGACTCTGTACTGAAGGGGGGAGAAGCTCATTCTTTGGACTTTATACCACTCTCTGGCCACACCTCCCTGCTCTAGGGAGAAGCAGAGAAGGAACAGCACAGCAGCCACATAACTGAGGCAGCTTGCCCTAATGCCGAGAAAAGACCTTATTTGCCCTGAGGAAGGAAGCACAAAGAGCCTGCTGCAGCTGCAAAGACTGAAACCTGTGCTAGGAATGGAAAACAGCAACAGCCCTCCCACCATGCTTCCCCTGTTACTTTAGTAAGTTATGAGTGAGGGCACTTCCCCAATAGGTTTCTCACAAATTCTTTTGTTACATGTACTATAGCATGTGGTACAAAAAGCACAACTCATCCAGGGCTCTGCTTTTCAGCCAACCCTTGAAGGTGAGGTTATCCTCTGTTCCCTTCAGCAATAGAAAGCTGAGATACTCTGCCTTTGACTTTGGAAGTTCCAGCTGAAAGACTGCACTTCGTGTTTCATGAAATGTCTAAAGTTCCTTTTCAGAAACTTAGGGGGATGTCCATTACCTGCTTTTATACCAAATGCATTTCTTTTGTTATTCACTAGAAACAAGGAAAACTGGATACACATTTCTCTCACCCTTTTGCATTTCCTTGCTTGAGCAGAAAGTCACACCCCAAAATGTGAGGTTTTGGAATATGCTCAAAAATGTGTCTGGAACTTCTCCACATTCCTTGGAGAAAGATGCACAGGTTCCCTCTACTATATAGACATTCCAAGAGAGGGAGGGGGGATAGACAGTTCTAGCATGTGTATGCCACATTGCCACAATATCTAAAGATACCTAGGAGGGACACTAAAAAAAATATTTACTTTGGTTTGTCTCTCACCTCACAGGTTGAGAACTAGTGGAGAAAATAAATTAAATAAAGTCTGTCTCAGTAGTCAGTCCTTCCTTCCTTCCTTCCTTCCTTCCTTCCTTCCTTCCTTCCTTCTTCCTTCTTTCCTTTTTTTATAAGCCCAGGAACATCATTGCTTACGACTGTAGTCAGTCTTTATCAAGTATGTCCCTTCCACTGACTGTATTGGCTGAATGTTTTGGAAATGGTTATTGCATCACCTCTGAAGGACATCAGATTAGGGAAAGTAGTATTGTCACCTGATCACTTTTGGGCTGAGTTCAAATACCACGTTAAGCAATGTGATATCTATTTAACTGGCATTCAGTGACTGAATCACATTTATACAACTCATTTAGCAATACCAATTACCTGCGGACCTCTACTTTACCCCTGCCTAGTGACTTGTCTCAGCTCAATTCTTGCATTTTTTTTAAATGGGACACAGTGGTGCTGCAAAAACAAAATGCTAGATACCAGTATTGTTTATTTCCATGAATGTCTCTGGTTCTAAATAACCTCCATAATCTAGTTTAGAGGTGGTTTCAAATAAGTTCTTCATAAGAAAGTTAAGCCAACCTCCTGATGAAAACTAGAGCATCCTGCAACTGGTGGATAGGGAAAAGCAATGCTAAAATAGTTGGGAAGCAGTATTTTCTTCATGTATCCCCAACGTAGTACAACTGAGTAGTGATCTGGCCTGTTTTGTAGCAGATTAAAACTCCCCATGGAAAACATTCAACACCCCCACCAAAGGAAAAGATTGCCTGCAGCATGCTCTTAAAATTCCAGATGTGTTCATCAGCCAGAGTTGGATATCTTTTCATTAAGCCATAGATCATAGCTTACAAACCACAAAGCCTGGTTTATACATCATGTTAAGTCACAAACAAGCAACCATATGGTAACTTAATATCATTCATGAACCCAGTCCTTTTCTGCTTGAAATTATGGGAAGAGAAGCTTGAAACCTGAGAACACCTTTCAAGACTATTGTTATCCTGTAAAAATTTAAAGGTACAATTAAGCTTTTAGAGAATAGAAAAATATTTCCTATTAATAAAATACACACCTGAACATTCTCTGTGTGCTGAGTATTAATTTTAGATCTTTCTGGTTACCTGGTACCATAAAGCCACCCTGAATATCTTCAAGAGCATCCTTATAATTAGTTCTTGGCCAGCTCCAGGAGTTGGTTTTGGCACTAAAAATAAATTCCAGAATAAAGCTATGTGGAACTTCATAATATTTTTGTTAAGGCAGCAAGATCAAAAGGAAGACACAACTTCATTCTTCACTATAAAATATTGTGTGAAGAGGGGGAGAGGAAATGTCATTAATTATAGCTTGCTAAACAATCCTCTTGAAATTTCGTTTCCTGCCGATGCTAAAGGGACAGAACTAATCCCTATCCTTTTGCTCTTCCTCTTTCTTTTCTTTTTTAGCATTAGAATTTTTGCCTTTTGCCAGAGTCTCCAGACTGAAATAGATATCTTTGAAAATCAGATGTTTATACCTTTACATTTCATCTCAACTGGCAACTTCCCTAGTTTACACCTATCAAATTTTGGAGACAAAAATCCAGACTGATACTAAAAAGCAGTGAGAAATACAAACATTTGTATTATTTGCCACCATCTAATGTTTGCTGGATTTTTTCAGCCTGCATGTAGTAGTTCTAGTCTAGTTCAGCCAACATACATTTAAATATGATGATCTAGTCTTACCCCCTGTTCAATGCTCAAAGCTTTAGGAACCCTATACCATTTC
Source organism: Laticauda laticaudata (assembly GCA_004320025.1). Classification (NCBI taxonomy): domain Eukaryota; kingdom Metazoa; phylum Chordata; class Lepidosauria; order Squamata; family Elapidae; genus Laticauda; species Laticauda laticaudata. The sequence goes on along the minus strand of BHFT01007679.1, from coordinate 8,187 downwards.
TGACAAGTACTTGTCTAATCTTTTATTTAGAACTTTCATAGAATACATAGAATAATAGAGTTGGAAGGGGCTTTGGAGGTTATCTAGTCCAATCCCCTGTGCAAGCAGGAGCAAATATTAGCCTCTACCTTCAATGTTGCAGCACCCACAATATCTAGAGGCAAGTCATTTCACTGATTTCTAACTATCAAGAAATTTCTCCTCAGTTGTAGGAGAAGTTGTTATCAGTTGTTTTCTCTTTGATGAGCCTCCATCCATTGCTTCTTGTTCTGCCTTCAGATGCTTTGATTGATCCCCGTTTCTTTGTGGCAGCCCCTTAAATATTGTAACACAACCATCCTGTCACCCCTAGTTCTTCTCTTCATTATACTAGACATTCCTGCAACCATTCTTTGTATGTTTTAGCCTTTAGTCCTCCAGTCATCTTTGTTGTATTCCTTCTAGAGCCTCAACATCTTTTTTTAATATTGTGGCAATCAAAACTGGATACAATATTTCAAGTGTGGCCTTACCAAAGCATTATAAGGTTGCATTAACACTTCATGTGATGGTGATTCTATTCCTCTGTTAATGCATTGGGGGTTTTGCCAGCTGTAGCACACTGCAGCTCTTGTTGAAGCCACAAGGACTCCAAGATCTCTCTTGCAGTTATTACTATTACTGCGATAACAGAGGCTACCTATTTTATATCTGTGTATTTATTTTTTCTTACCTAAATATAGAACTTTACTTTTCTCACCACTGAATTTTATTTTTTAGATAGGGCCCAGTGTTCAAGTCTGTCAAGATCCTTCTGTCCCTTGAGCCTATCTTCTAGAATATTGACTATTCCTGCCAGATGGTGTCATCTGCAAATTTGATGAGTTCCCCTTCTATCCACTCATAAATGATGATGACATTGAAGAACACTTGGCCTAAGACAGACTTTTGGGTATCCCACTGCATACCTCCCTCCATGTACGTGCAGTACCATTAAGGACTAAATGTTGAGTGTGGTTGATCAACCAAAAGGCCATCTGATGATTATGATGCCTAACCTATTTTTTTCTATCTTATTAACTAATAGGTTGTGGCTACTTTAACAAATGCATTACTATAGTCTAAGTAAATTATACCACAGCATTTTGCTGGTCCATTAATTTTGTCACTTTGTCAAAGATATGCAATAAGATTATTGTCAAATCTTCAAGTAAAAATACAAGTTTATTTGAAATGAACTGCTGTGTACCACACAGAATCACTTTAAATGAGATGGGTGGCTATATAAATTTGATCAATTAATCAATCAATTAATTATTGTGAATCACTGAATGATTATCATACAAAAGGGATTGAGTCCCACCAAATATCTATACTTCCCTCTATAAATGAAAACTGTTCTAAACCAAAATATAAGAAACTCCACTTATGGCCACATGATTAATGGTAATCTGGATTTCAAATATTTCAGAATTGGAGGGACACTCAGTAATAGCAATGTAGGAGGATTAACATTGGTCCATCTTTTTGCTTTGCTGGTTCTTTCCTTATGGCTTATTTTGTGTGAATCTGGCCAAGTTGCCACAAAAACCTAGCTATAGTTTTAGTTGATTGCGAATTTTTCATGAGACTCACATTGATCAGAATTTTAGTTGCATGACTATTTCTTATTTACTTCAAACTTATTTATGAACCATAAATTTTTAAAGCCAGTTCTCACATGTGCCCAAATCTTGGAGTGCTTTGCTGTTGCTTCAGGAGGAGAGAAATAGGATTACCTGAATAATCACAGTCACCTATCACAGTCACCTATTATGAGAACTATTTCACCAAAATCAGTTTAGTAGTTCTGGACTACATGACCACTCTGTCAACACTGTGCAATTGCACATATAGTATGATTCCGAAGTGAATGGAATGGAATATAGAAAAAAAGAGCATAAATGGATTTGGGGAAATGATATGGGATCTCTGCTTATGTTTATACTCTTACGAGACTTCTCAAAGATTGGTGCAAAATAGTTGGTACAGAATAACTAAATCCCACACAACTAAAATAGACACTTATCCAACTCTATTATATTACAGAAACTCATATGTGATGTGCCTGAGTCACTCAAATCCACAAATGTCTCAAACTCAGCCTCTGAGAGGGCTGAACACCCGCTATGAAAGAATTTGATGGAATTGTCCATAGCATTGGGTTGAATCTTATCCTGTTTCAGAGAGACTAGCAGAGTGAGGTTCTCTTTATTCCAGATTAAAAAAGATCAAAATGTAGTTTGCCTGCTTTGGACACAGTATGATAAGCCAGTATGTAACTCTATTTCTTGGGATTAAAAAGAGTGGAGTGAAAATGAAAATGGCCTAGTTTACATACTAGCCAAACAGTGTGTTTATACAGTATATACCTTTCAGTGCAGATCTTCTAAATTAGAACATATATTTTTCACAGAACCATGATCTCCACATACTGAAAATATTTCAGGGGAGGAAGTAATCCCAAATGTTTTACAATTTACAAACAGAAAAAAAGCTTGAAAAACATAAGAGTGTACCTCTCGCCAATACATACAATCATATTACTGAAATGGGGAAAAAAATACCTTACAAATCTTACAGATATGCTGTTTAAAGCTATTGCTGTACTAGTCTGCTTGCTTGAATATGGGAGTGAATTGAATGAATGAAAGTAATTAATGCATTTGACTATTAAGTTATTAGTTATTGTTATTAATGTAAGTAATGCAATTAGCTATTAAGCTATGTGTTATTATTAAGCTATATGGCGAAAAGTTGTAAACTAGATTGTTTTCTTTTCCAGCTGGTTGGACATTTTAGAAAAGCATTTCTAACCTACATTTTCCAGATATGCTGAAGTACAATTCCCAACATTTTCAGTAAGCAGACAACTTCTTTCAACTAAATGGACAGCTGTGCACTGGAATTAACCCCCAGCCCAATATTTTCTCTACCCTGGATCTGATATGAATATATCCTAATATCTTTCCCACATACACCATTGTTGTTATTGTTTTCATTTCAGAAGCTGGCAACTGTTCTACCAATTTAGGGTTTTATAGGAAATAGGATGAAACGTAAGTGTTTTTCTAAATGTTGAAGAAATCTTTGCCTTGTCTCTGAATTTTATCTGACCTGTCCTTAAGGTTTATCCTTTATCTCCTTTATCCACTGTATTAACTCATCACTAATCAAATCTAATGCTATCATGTCTTTCCACTGTGATATCCATGACAGTCCAACTTCCAAATGCTGGCAATATTATTTTTCATTATGTTCATCTGTGTTGGTTGACAAACCCTCTGAAAGTTGTTCCATTATCACTGCCCCCTTTTTCTGCTCTTCAAGCACTGAGATGGTGACATTAGAGACAAATGCACACACAAATATGTTTCCAGCTACAACAAATTTGCACCAATATTGAAAACCTCATTCTCAAGGATTTCAGGAACTTTTCAGCCAGAAGCTGCTATATTTGGTGCACAATTTTTTTCTCTGAATGATAGATCCTACATAAAAGGAAATCAATATCTTTGTTAACAAGCAGTAGTGGGTAAAGATATTAAATTGCAACTGTAAAGAAATAAAAGTTCACTAGACACCTTAAAAATAAAATACATATTATGACTTTCGCTTTATGCAAAATTTTCTAAATTTCTCCCGTCTTTCTTTTCTTCATCAGTCTAAGCCAGAGATGATATCTTGCCTACAATATGCCCAATGCCAGGTATTATGAAGAAAATAAATAATCCTGCTGGAAATCAATTTAATAATGTCCTTTTCAAATACCTTCCAGTTTTATGCACATGTGATATGACTTAAAGTCTTTGGAAATAGCGCCCCCGTGTGATAGAAAATATTTTATTTCCTTACTTGGGGACAGTCGCACATCTCATTAGTCCAGGAGTGTTCACTAAATTAGTCCCACCAAACGAGTAAAGTTCTTCTCATTGTTAAACTCTCCTGCTTTCTATCTTTTATCTTCCTTTTTACAGATATTTCATTATGAATTGGAAACTCTGAGGAAAGGAAATTTGTTAGCTTCCGCAAGTATATGGAATTTGAAGTTGAAAACTACACTAGAAAGTCAGCAGGTGGCGCATTTCTTTCAGAAATCCTCCAAAGGTGACTGCCAGCCAGTCTTCCACAAACAAAGCAGAAATAATTTAATAGAGCCTTTCTGGGTATCAGTTATAAAGCAGACTATCTTGGATAAACCAAGTGCCCAGCCTCTGGAACAAGTCACAGATATGAAGCAACATTGGAAAGTAAATAATAATCAGCATATTTAATGTTATTGGATCAGGAATTACAGAGCTTCATGTGTGACCATGACTCTTTTGGGTAAGCAATTTCATTGAAAATGCAGGAAAAAAAGAAACAGGAAACCAAAAGAAAAAAATCAAGGAAATAAAATATGTGTACCTGTACTTTACATCAGTGCTATTCATTGTACCCTTTTATACTTGCAAATTAATTTGCTTCCATCACATTCATAAATTGCCATTGGTCTTTATATTACTTACCTCTCTCTTTTGAGATTCTCATCAACTCCATCCAAGGCTTTCTTGTTTTCCCCTTCTTCTCAGCTTGCTTATTCTTCATACACATACAGGTAGTCCTCAACTTATGACCATAGTTGGGCCCCAAATTTCTCTTGCTAAGTAGGACATTTGTAAGTGAATTTTGCCCCATTTTATGACTGTCCTTGCCACATTTGTTAAGTGAATCACTGCAGTTGTTAAGTTAGTAAAACAGTTATTAAGTGAATTTGGCTCCCCTAATGACTTTGCTCGTCAGAAGGTTGCGAAAGGGAATCACATGACCCCAGGACACCGCAACCTTCATAAGTGTGAGTCAATTGTAACTTTTTCAGTGCCGTTGCAACTTCAAATGGTCACTAAATGAAGAGTTGTTAGTTCAGGACTACCTGTATTTGTTTGTGATTGGCTCATTTATTATCTCTATATGACTAAACTACCTTAATGTCTTTTTCACACTATTATTCATTTTTACACTATTGCTCGTCCATATTCATTCATCCATTCATCCATTCATTCATGACCACATCTCTTCTAGTTTTACTACAAACATTTTTATGTACTCATTTCCATCCCATCTGCATTCAACATAATATAATTTGTAGAGGCATTCCCTTATACACAATTTTCATTTTTACATCTGTTGATAAGTTCCTTGTTATTTTGGATGGATATTTAGATATTTGGCTTCTCAGCCAAAAATACTGCATTATCTGCAAATAATATATAAATATTTATGTCCCTGGCCAACACATTTTTAATATTCTCCCAAAGCATTCCCTATATTTTATTTATACATTATTAAACAATCAAGGTGTTGATGTGTTTAACACATTAAACACTTTTTTTTCTCCCTGCTCACTGTTGAGCTTTTTCATATTTGTAATTTCTCCATCACCTGGTAAAGAGCAAACCTTTGGCCTGCAAATACCCTAATCAAAGCTAAAGCTGCACTGCAGTTCTGATAACTTTGTTCATTATCCCTTTTCATTACAATTCTGACAAGCATCTTCTCCACAAAAATTAGTCTTCAAAAATTAATCCCTTCCTAGATTTTACACTCATCCTTGATACTACTGTGTTTCTCATATAATAAGGCTGGATCTTTTTTTTTTTTTAGCCCCGAAAAAATGGCTAGGTCGTCTTTTCGGGGGTGACTTAATTCCCCCCACTGCATCTTTGGGTGGGCGGGCAGCGACAGCTTGGATGTTGACCTTGGTGGGTCACTTTGTATCTGGGTCAATGCAGGCAGCACCATATCCGGGTATGCAACAAAAGTATTTCCTAACAGCAAACGCCCCCACCATTCACCCTCATTTCATGTTTTAATATAGGCCTTAATTTGGGGAAGGGGCTTAATTTCATTTCATGCCTATAAAACATGCTGGGACTTCCTATTGGGGCAGGCCATGTTGTTGGAGAAACAGGGTAGCATATATGCAGTACAAAAGTATTCAGACCCCTTTGTTTTGTCCATTTTGTTGTGCTACAGCCTGAATTGTTCAAATTTATTTTTCTCCTTAATCTACACTCAGTATTTCATAATGAGAAAGTGAAAAACAGAAGTTTAGAAATGTCTGTAAATTTATTAAAAAGAAAAAACTGAAATATATAATAATCAGAAAATATGTAAGTATTCCTCTAATTCAGGGATGTCAAACTCGTGACCCACAGGCTGGATGCGTCATGTGCTGGCCCTGCCCCCACCTGGGTTAGTGAAGGGGGGAAGTCCCGATACATCATGTGATGCTCAAGGGTGGGATTCAAATTTTTTAACAGGTTATGTGGGCATGGTTTAGTTGGTGAGCGTGGCTTGGTGGTCATGTTATTGGCTGGGTGTGGCCAACTCAATATCACTCACATTGAGGCACGCTTCACCTCACCTGGCCTCATGATTGTGGAGATGCTGCAACAGTCGTTAAGTGTGAAAAATGGTCATAAGTCACTTTTTTCAATGGCATTGTAACTTTGAATGGCCACTCCACACAAGCAAAGTACCAGCAAAGGAGGGGAAAAAAAACTCCAGAGAAGTTCCAGAGACAGGAAGTCTAGTCCTGCCAAGCATGTAATAAAGGTTAACGGAGAGGCAGTTTCTATAAGCAACACCAGAATGTTTCCTTCCTGCCTTCCTTACAGGATTATGCCAGTAATTTCTTATAACAACCGGTTCTCCGAACTGTTTAGAATGTTAACAACTGGTTCCAGCGAATAGATGCGAACTGGTGCAATCCTACCCCTGGTGACGCTGCTGCAACCACATGATGTTGACACTCCTGCTCTAATTAGTTCGTCCACTCTTTCAGTCTTGGGTTTTTTTTCAACATACTCAATAGCTTCTTTTTACTTTTTCCATTCTCTTTGCCTACATCCTTTGCAGATATATTTTCTTTGATGTGACCAGCCTTGGTATTATCTTTGTCACCTACAGCATTCCTTAAAATTGATAAACAAACTAAAGTCATTCTTTGACCAGTATGAGAGAAACACAACCAAGGATTACTTTTACTTTTATTTTTCTATAATGACTTTATAAAGACCTTACCTGGAATATTGCATCCAGTTTTGGACTCCATAATATAAAAAAGATTTTTTTAAAAAAAAAAGTGCAGAGAAGAGTCATGAAAATGATCAGGGGACTGGAGGCTAAAAATATGAAGAAAATTTGAAGGAATTGTGTATGTATAGTTTGATAAAAAGATGGAATAGGGATGACCTATTATCAGTGTTCCAATATCTAAGAGGCTGCTACAAACAACAAGACATCAATTTATTCTCCAAAGCACCTGAAGGCAGAGCAATAAGCAATGTATGGAGAGTCATTAAGGACAGAATCAACATGTAACTAAGGAGAAATTTCCTGACAGGTAGAATAATTAATCAGTGGAATGACTTGCCTCCAAAAGTTGTGGATGGTCCACCACTGCAGGTTTTTAAGAAGAGTTTGGATAAGCATTTGTCTGAAATTGTATAGGGGTTCCTACTTGAGCAGAGATTTGGACTAGAATAGCCTCAAGGTCCCTTCCAACTGTTATTCTGTTATTCTACTAGCATATTGTTATTCTATTCAGTACAAACTAGAATCTACCTTGTAAACCAACATATGGTTGTTCACATTCCACGAGCTAGAAGACATGCAATGTTTTGGTACCTTCAAGATACACATGAGTAAGAAACTGCATATTGAATTCAAAGAAATAACAAGATGTTCCAATCTTTGGCTAAGGTCCAGTGATTTTAACATAATGCAGTGTTCGCTCTATATTTGGGGAGGAAAGAGAGTCTTATTCAAGAAAATATGAGTAAATTTTCCTCTTTGAAAGGGCCTTACTTTTATCACCAAATTCTGAAGAGAAAAGTGGATTCTTGAGTACTAGGCCACCCTATAGTCTCACAAATTTTATGTGAGAGACACTATGGTAAAGTAAAAGAGAAAACAAATTATCACAATAAACTATTACACCAAAATCTGTTAGAGTAGCTTTCCTGAATTGGACTTCCTCATGTATTGAGACTACAACTTCCATAATTCTTACCATATATACTCGCATATAAGCCAATCTCGCATATAAGCCCCAAAATGAGGAATTTTGCAAAAACTCGCATATAAGCCGACTCCCAAATACCATGGTGTGTTGTTTGGGCTAAT
>BHFT01007678.1:0-42063 GCA_004320025.1 Laticauda laticaudata | reverse complement strand
ATGGGCTTAAGAAGTAGGTTGTGGTCTACTTTGTTGAATGCCTTGCTGAAATCATATTATCGTGAAATCAAATTATAGTGAAAGAAATCATCCTATACTATTCTCTGGTTGCCCAATTATGTTTCTGCTCTGATAGGACTCATTACTCACTTCTTTCTCACTGTGCTGGCCTGATACTATTTACCTGCTTTTTCTTTGTTTGACATTACCCCTGAAATTTCCACGAATGTAGTAATGAAATTGAAATTAGAAGGCTTTGAAACTGATTTTTATGCTTATTAGGGACACTGAAGTTGCCTGTCTAATCTCCCATCTTCATTATTTTTATAAATAACTCAAAGCAGCAACCATACCTTCCTTCATTCTCCTATTTTCTCCACAACAACAAACCTGTGAAGTAGACTGGACTAAGAAACCCATGACTGTTTCAAAGACACCCCACCGACTTTTTTGTTTAAAGTAGGACAAATATTCACAGTCTTCTAATTTCTCGCCTGGTGCCTTAACCCCTGGTGCCTTAAATAGCTCTCTATTCTTCTTTTGTTTACCATTCCTACAAAACAAAATTATCAACAGTAAAGCCCTAACTATCTTCCTATCTTTTTTGCTCCCTATATCCTTCATCCTAAGCCCATCCCCAGACACATTTTTCAATTATTACCGACACTTTACTCCCTCATTCCATTTAGATCACATGTGAACATTATTCACTGATTAGCTCCTCTAACTGGACTACTTTAGGTGAATGTTACATCAAGCTCTAGCTTCCTCCTTCCCAGCTTGCCTTTCCTTTGTATTTACTTTGAATAAAATTTTGCCATTCTTTGTTTTATTTTTCAACTAATACAAGCAAAATCAATTGTTTGACAATGTTAAACATTTTCACAATTAGTAAAACTCCCCTCAAGACTTGTTATTATTCATATCCCATGTTTATTATTTTTATAAATTGCTCAAGGTGGTGAACATGTCTAATACTCTTACCTCTTCCTATTTCCCCTTAACAACAACAACCCTGTGAGATGGGGTGGGCTAAAATAAAGTGATTGTCTCAAGGTGACCCAGCTGGCTTCCATTTCTAAGATGGGACTGGATCTCACAGTCTCTTGGCTTCTAGCCTGGTGCCTTAACCACTAGATTAAACTAGCACATTTCATTAATTCTTTATTAAATATTAGTTAAATTTATGAGGATTTTACTTATTTCTGGGAATGTAGTAATAATGTCTCTTCTTTGTGGATGATAAATTAGTTTGAAATGGAACCCCATTTATATCTATTTTCTCTTTTTATGCTTTCTTTTTTTTACAAGTTCGAAGACTTTTTTTTTTGAAATGTGGCAGGATCATATCCTAAAAAAATAATTTTGACACTATCACAATTTATATCTTAGTCCCTGAGCTTGTTGCAAAATTCTTTCTTTTACCTGGTTCCTTAAAAATCTTATTAATGTATCTCTTGGTTTTGCAGTTCATTAGCCTTAAAAGAGAAGACTTTGGTGTGTTCCTTATTGTTATGTGAATATTTTAAATCATTGTTCACCTTTGAGATAAGATATCCAATTAAATTAGTCTCTTCTGTGTTTGCCTGATTTCCCTCAGATTACTTCTTCTGATCCAGTATGCAATCTAATATCAATGGCATCTTTTTGAACTTTTTCAATGTCATTTTTCATAGTAAAGTCATAAACTTTGGTGCCAGTTGAGGCAACTGATGTAATTTGAGAAGTCTTTTATTTGCTTGTTATCTACCAAATTCTTTCAAAATAAAGTGACTGATTTACCCAATTCCTCCTTTAATTCTTGACTAAGCTTCTTAACTGGATTCCTGAGAGAATCATCCTTGAGATTTATTTTTCAGTTGTGGGCAGACAGACTTTTGTGCCCTCTGGCTTTTGTGCCCCTGACAAGGTATTTTCGTCCAATCTATTCTTCACTGCCAGATTGGGCCCTGTCTTCACTGTCCTTGATTGATTCATGTAAGTGTTAGTGCCTCTGCTATTTTGAGGAATTACCTTTTTAGACATATTTTTTGTTAAACTTGCCAATTAGATGGATATTAGTTAAAAGTAGATGGCCAACATTAGGGAAAAAACTAGTTGGAAGGAGAGTTTTGACCATAGCTTTAAGTAACATTGACATGTGTAAAAATACTTTTCCAGTTTTTATTATAAATATCTATTTGCAAAATCATCTGGCTGAAGTGAACTCCTATTTTGTCAAAATAGCTTTCTCTTTTTGTTTTGACCAAAATTGGACAATTTGTGTATTTAAAGTATTTTCCCCAAAATAAAATAGTGGTTATATTAATAGTATCAATACGTTTCAGTAATTTAATCAGATTTCTCGTTTTATATACACAGAAGTTAAACAATTCAGGTGCTTATTAGCAATGCAATTCAAGGTTATATTCACTACTTTGCTTTGCTCAGTAATGACAATTTCAGCATTCTGGTTACAGTCATTAAGGAATCTTGCAGATCATTAAGTCCCAAGAAAGCGGGGTGGGGGGTGAGGGAAAGAATTTTAGTTAGGGAGCTCCCTGCTGAAGGATTTCAGCTCCATGTCTGTTTGGATTTTAGTAGCCAAAATCCAAAATCCAAGCAGCCACAGAGCTGAAACCCTTTGGCATTGGAGGCCTTTCAGCCATCCTTCAGAGATGAGAGAGATTCCTTTTGGCAGGTAACATCATCCTGCAATATTTCCTACCAGCTTCCCCATTGATTTTCTGAGGAAGTTGGTAGAAAATATTATAAAAGGCAATGACACGATTATAGGACACTTGGCAAACAGGCATATATGCAAACAGGTTGCCAAGCACCTAGATTGTGATCAATGGTTGCAAAAGTGCTTTACAGGCAAGGCAATAAAGGAATTTTATAAAGTGCTTTTTTTAACATGCCATACAGGGGACCAAATGGGGGAATTCCAGACTAGAGGTAACTACTGGATTGTTGGCAGGCACCCCTTCTTCCTTCCTTGTTCACTATTTTTCTTTTTGGATTCATCTTTTTTGTTCATGTTGATTTATTTCCATTATGTTCTCTTTCATTGTGTATTTTATTCTATTATTTTACTTCTGTTCTGCTTATGCTCTTTTCATTTCTTCTTCTTTATTGTTGTACGCTGACTAAAATAGCCCCACAGCAAGGAGGCAGCAAATAAATTTAGCAAATTAATAAATAATAAAGTGCTTTCCCTTCCATTGCCTTCATTAATTTGAAGGCATTAAAAAAGTTGTTAATTGAGAACTATCATTATTTTTTATTTTAAAATACTTAATTGGTAATGAATTAACTCAATTAACCAATATAAATCAAAGTTCTTTGGGTTTCATAATCATTTTTAAAAATATAAACGGGTTCCAAGACCAAAATGTTTGTGAATCTATGTCTATGTGTGTGATCTAGTATAAAGATTAGGAGCATATTAGAAGGTGTAACCACTTGATTGCTTCGAAACATTAAATGATTTCTTTTAAACAAAAAATTGTACCTTTGTAACTTTTCCTCTGGATTAAAAATTAACTGTTCCTGTTTATTATTGATGAATGTTTTCCCCTTTCCACTCATAGATTGATTCTTCCCATAATTTATCAGAGGATTTTATATGGATCTGATCTATCAGTTTTCCAAATCAGTTCTAATTTTAGTTGGTGATTTTAATCCTAGAGCTAATGACTAATGTAGTCTTCCCCTGCATTTTAGTGCTTCAAAGTTTACTTTAGCAAGCTTGTCCCAATTCTAAAGACAAAAGCATAATAATAATAATAGTATCAGCCCTATAGTCATCCTATGAGAGAGTCTACAGGGCTACCACAGCGATGGTTCAGCTGGCTGTGGGAATGAACCAGGGGAAATAGATACTGGGGGCATATCATCATAACAACATTCTTTCCCCTGGGAGCCTAGAATAGAATAGAATGGAATGGAATGGAACAGAACAGAACGGAACAGAACAGAACAGAACAGAACAGAACAGAATAGAAACAGAATAGGAATGGAATAGGAATAGAATAGAATTGGAATAGAATAGACTTGGAACAGAATAGAATAGAATTGGAATAGAAGAGAAGAGAAGAGAAGAGAAGAGAAGAGAAGAGAAGAGAAGAGAAGAGAAGAGAAGAGAAGAGNATTAGACACACAAGGAATTTGTCTTGGTGTAAATACTCTCGGTATACATAAAGAAAAGATACATTCGTTAAGAATCAAGAATCATAACGTACAACACTTAATGATAGTCATAGGGTACAATCAACAATCAAATCATACTAGGAAACAGTCAATATAAATTGTAAGGATACAAGCGACAAAGGTACAGTCCTACAATCACAAGTGGGAGGGGATGGGTGAGAAGGAGTGATGAGAAGGATGTTCAGCTGGCACCTGGGTAGATGTGATCAAAATTGGCTGAAGTTGGAACCTTGAATTGATTGGACCATACGATGAAAAGATGGATGCAGGGGAAGGAACTTTGGGTGAGAAAAACATGGGATTTTAGATTCGGGTTTTCCCTAGAGATGCCAACATGATGTCTCCAATAAATTTACACTTTGAGGAAGAAACTCACCTCAAGAGTTTTAATTTTGTTGGAGGTGTTGAAACCCTGACAAATAAGTTGATATTAACTCTTTTAGTGCTTGTATCTTAGATGATTCAACTCCTGTTGTCTCAAAAGGAGAATTCAGTTTATGTTTTGCAACATTTAACAAAATTGTCAGTCTCACCTGAAAAACCCTCTATTTGTCATTAGCTTTTATTCTGATTTTTTGGGAGTACGTATAGCAGTAATTTGATGCCTCCTCTATTAATATTGGCTTCCACACCTAATTAGAATGGAAAGTAGAATATAATGGAAATTAAATGTGATATCAATAGTAATTTAACCCCATCAATCCCCACACAAAAGGGTATAAAATAAGGGTTCAGTTTGTCCCCAGTCCTTCAACTTTTATACTAATAGAATTGTTCAGGTAATGTAAATTTCATTCCATCCCTCATCAAAACAAAAGCTAATTTTCAGCTTTCTCTGTACTGATAAGGATACAACTATTCTTTTCCTGATTCAAGATGGATTTTGCTGCAATTTTTGGACATTGCTAAATAGTGATAAATCCATAGCTCTACCCACCATCCAACCAAAATTCTGGACATTCTACACTGATGACATCTTTGTCATAATTAAATATTCCTAAATTGAAGAAATACATCACCTATTCAATAATATATTCCCTGGGATCAAATTCACATGCAAAGAGGAAAGAGACAAAAAAATCCCATTCTTCAACATCGACATAAAAAGACTAGACAAAAGAGAACTGGAAACCCGTGTCTCCCACATACCCACACACATGTACAAGACCCTCAGTTTTGCAAGCAACCACCTCATTGCACATAAAAGAAGATGTGTCCAGATCCTCTTCAGGGCCGGGACAAACTGCAGCACTACAACAATAAGAAAAGCAGGAGAGAAATGGCTGCTTGATGTCTTTCTCTGAAATGACTATCCAAAAAACTTCATATACTGACACACAGCACCCAAATCCACAATCATGTCGGTAAATGAATTTTAATGGTCACTAGCCAAATACCCATGTCAATCAAATAATTCTGAGTTTGGTCCCTCCCAGCCCCAGTAAATAAAGGAACTGTTTCCAATTCTTCCCCATTCCCCCCCCCCGGGGGGGGGTTCTTTGTCTACTTTACACCCTGCTTTGCCAGGCAACAAGTAGCCCCAGAACTGTACAGTACTGGGGATGCTTGTCATGCCTGAGAAGCATTGACCTCACCATCCTGCATTCTTACAAGCCTGCCACCCTGCCTTCATTGACCTAGCTGCTCTTTCCTACCATCTTCTCGCTCCTACTACCAACAAGGCATGCCTGTCTTGGGCAAAAAGGGCTGGTTTTGCTTAGCGGGAAAAAAAATGAAAAAGAAAAGGATAAAGCAGTTTCAGCAAGAACAAAAAACAATGTTGTTTGAATACCACTACAATTAAGGAAAGCATCGATTAAATCAGGTAATAATATGGAAATCGTTTGAGATTTATTTATTTTTTTACTTTTTTCCCCAACTTTTCATTCTATAGCCTGAGATTTTCTACTGGTCTCTCATCTGAATAGTGATCAGGTCAAATCCTGCTTTTTTTTAAAAAAAAAAAAACATGCATGAACACCNTCCTGCTTTTTTTAAAAAAAAAAAAACATGCATGAACACCAAAGTCCTGTCATCTGCTAGACCACACATATCATAAAATAGCAAGTACAGACATGGCTAATTAAATACATTATCATATACTGAAAGCAGCATAGAAGGATCAGTAGAGGAGGAAAAAATTGACATAAAGAAATATGAAATAAATGAACATAATCAGGATGAAAGGTAATACTAAACTTACAACTTATCTTTTTATGTCCGTTCAAAGTTATCATGGCTACCAAACAGCTGCTTTATGGAAGACAAGTTGATTGCAAGTACTTTAGACAATGACATGGTCTCTCTAAATACAGTTATAAGTTGTTAGGGTTATAAACTGAGGTAGCCACAAAACTGGAAATAATTTTCTAGCCTTTTTCACAGTAATGGTGAACACTGCTTTTATTAAACAAGCACCACAGTTGTTAAGCAAATCCATTAATTTGAGTTGGTGTTTTTTGTGAATTGTCACACAAAATGCCACAACTGGTCATAAAGTTGATCCACCCAAGCTTTGGTCATGTGACCATGGTGATGGCACCATGTCCAAGGATGTTTTATGGTACACAAAGTGACTAGTTATAAAAACTCTATTTGAAACTATTCACAAGATGATTACTTTTGCTTACTATAGTAATCTTTACAAACAGCTGATTTTAAAAATATTTTCACTACAGCCAAAATAAAAGATGGAAATTAAAAGTATTGTAATAAAAGATGGAAATTAAAAGTTTTATATATATTCTTTATTGGCCAAGTGTGATTGGACACACAAAGAACTTGTCTTGGTGTAAATGTTCCCAGTGTACATAAAAGAAGAGATACGTTCATCAAGAGTCAAGAATCATAAGGTGCAACACTTAACAATAGTCATAGGGTCTTCCGGTTTAAGTTTCTTCAGTGACAGATCGAAACCTTGTCTCTGTGAGGCTTTGATCCGTGCTCACTGCTGGAGCCGGCTGGTTTCGGGGCTAAGCCACCCCGTAGAGGTGGTAAAGAGGGGGGAGACTGCCTACAGGGTTGAGGAGAGCTGCATCTCTCCTCCCCAGCTGGCCATTACTCCTTTTCCCAAAGGCGCTTGCAGCGGTGGTCAGAAATGGCCACCACAAAGAAGAACTCAACCAGAAAAGAATGTGCAGGAGGAAGATAAGAGGAGAAAGTTGATAAGAGGAAAAGTTTTTTGTGTGACCGGGTCAAAACAGCAAAAGCAACAAATAAGGTACCCTGGAATTGAAACTATTAAAAACAATAACATTGTTCCCTACGAAGATTTTTTAAGCTGCGAAGGAAAGAGAAAAGGAAAAGATTTGGTTTTTTTTTTCTCCTTTTCCTATACTGACAGCTAAGAGACTTAGTAAGAAATTGAAAACAAATCCACTTTGACATCAATAGGCATTTTAATGCTGAAAATAAAAAAGTCAAAGGGATAATAAAGAATTCTAGATAATTAAAAGCTTTTGAAAACTGGAAAGGAGAGAAAAAAGAATAAAAGGGTAGGATCTGGAAGGGAGGAGACTGCCTGGAATTAAAAAAGAACTTACAGCAAAATATCAACAAGATTCCAAAAGATACATTCTAACTGAAATATCACAACAAAAACCCCAGGAAGAGAAAGTCGAAAAAAGAAATAAGAAGATATAATCAGGACAATCTGGATTACTTGATGATTTCTGGATTTTGGTTATTGTTTTGACTAAAATCAATTGGGTGGGTTGTTTAAAACTGTTAAAATGGCTCCATTTTTAGAAGACCTGAAAGTGGAACTTAAAAAGTACAAAGAAGATGCACAGGAAGGAGAGGTTCTTTTGGTTTCATATTCAGTTTTTTAAAATGGAGATTTGGAATTATGAAAAACAAGAAATGCCTGCAGAACAAGAAGATTGCGACAAAGAAGAAGCCATCTTTAATGAACAAGTAATCTTAGATGGGGGAAAAAAGGAAAGGGGGAAAAGGGAATGGAAAGTTTAAGATTGGGAAAAACAACTCCAAAAAAAAAAAAATAGAGTGAAAAATAAGTATAAAATCAGAAAGCAACAGAAGAGGGAAATGCAGAAGGGAGAATTAGAAGTAGAGAGACAAGGGGGTAAAAAGGGGAGGGAGAAGATGAGAGGAAGAAAGAAAGGAAAAGTCATAAAGGACAGATTTAGAGATATTTAGAGATAATGGGTGGAAAAATTTAATGGAAAAAGGGATTCTGCAAAGGTACATAAGATAGTATGGTATATATTAAAAAACAGAAATAATTTTAGAAAAATATGAAACAATGGCATGATTATATGCCTGATAAAATAGCTATCGCATTCAGTGGAATGCTTGTTAATAAATGAATGTAATAAATGGTATATTTAATGATTTATAAAACATATGTGAAGAGAAATAAGAGAAAAATTAATTACAGAGATTATATGTTTTTTTAGGAAGTATGTATTTAATTAAAAAGAAATGTTAAGATGTTAACATTTTACATGATTTATCAATGGTAGAACTGAAATATGGAATGGAATGGGGCTTAAATCATGTATTTACAATCTTTTTTTTAAAAAAAGAATATAGTGGTATTATAAGAATGAACAAGCCAGAATTCGATTGGAAGTTATGTAATTAATGTAGTATATTGAGGTCATAACCTTAAAGTATATATTGAAGTTTAAATAAGAGTTGAATGGATGTTAATTAAAAGATATAAAGGTGTTCATACTCCCAATATGTACTACAGAGAAAATTTGTTTAAATGAGAAAAGATAATATTGAAATTGAAACAGAACAGACAAAAGTATAAATATAATGATTTGAATTGAAGATGAGATAATCAAAATAAATTGAGAAAATTAAAAGAGGGGGAAAACTATATAAAAAAAATGTGAAAAAAGTATAAGATATGGAATTAGAATACAAAAAAAAAGCATCAAATTGAGTTGACTGTCTGTATAAAGAAGTTCAAACCTGGAAACCATGGCTACTTTTCAAAAAGATGCTTTACTTGTAATTTTGTATGTGTGAAAACCCAAATAAAAACTTTATTTAAAAAAATAATAATGAGTCATAGATATAGATAAGCAATCAAAGCATGATCAGAAACAGTCATGATAAAATTGTAAGGATACAAGCGACAAAGTTACAGTCATAAAGTGAGGGGATGGGTGATAAGGAGTGATGAGAAGAATAATAGTAGTGTAAATTTCTTGTAAATAGTTGACAGTGTTGCAGGGACATTATTTGTTTAGCCAGAGTTGAGGCTTTTGGGGAATAACTATTCTTGTTGTTGTTTTGCGTGTGCAGTGCTCTGATGCTTATGTTTTGGAGGGTAGGAGTTGAAACAGTTTTTGTCCCGGAAATGTGAGGGATGTGTAAATATTTTCATAGCCCTGCTTTTGACTCATTGCAGTATACAGGTCCTCGACTGAAGGCAGGTTGGGTAACTCAATTTGTTTTTTTCTGCAGTCCTATTATTCTTATTAAGTCTGGTGTCTGTCTTTTTGGGTTGCAAGAACCAAACCAGAAATTATAGAGGTGCAGATGACAGACTCAATATATTCTCTGTAGAACTGTATCAGCAGCTCCTTGGGCAATTTGAGCCTTTCTAAATTGGCACAGAAAGAAACATTCTTTGTTGTGTTTTTTTTGAATGTTTTATTGATGTAGGTGTCCATTTATAGGTTCTTGTGATATGATATGAACCTAGAAAATTTTTTAAGTCTCTATATTGATTACTGTGTTGTTAGTATTCATCAAGAGGTGGTTGATATTGGAGGGTTTCTTCTAAAGTCTACCACATTTCTACGGGTTTTGAGTGCGTTCATTTCCGCGTTACACACGAGGCAAGTTGTTAACAATCTCCCATCTGTAATTGTGGATTCTGTCGTTATTATTTAAAGATAATAAGGAAATCATCTTAAGCATTTACAATTTTGCAATTTTCGCAATTTTGGCAATGGAATGAAAAGAAAAAAAGTCATTTTTCAATCTACCTCGCACATTTTTAGATCTGCTTATGCTATTTAGCAAAATTAAGCTCTGACAAATTAAATGCTATTCTTTAACAGTCATGTTCAATGGTCCGTATGATGTTAAACACAAGGAAAATATTTTGCTGATTTATATATTAATACAATTTTTAAGAAAAACACCTGATTCTTTTACCTAATTCTGCGAGACTTAAAAAAAAAAAGAAAAACAACATAGCAAACAGCAAAATAGCTCACATTGGACGCTATAACTGCTTTGCGTACTTTTATCCCTGCTTATATGGGGATTTAATAAAATATTATGAGATTAATATAATATATAAGCTATTATAATTAATATATTATGGTTTATAGTCCAGCATATTCCCCCTAATCATATGGGTCCTCATTTTAACTGGAAAGATGGATGGGTTAACCTTGAGCTTGGTAAGATTCAAACTGCCAAATAGCAGGGCGCCTGGTTGTAGCAGAAGTCTGCCTGTGGCTACTAACCACTGTGCCACCACAGAATCTAAAAAGCAATTTTATATATATACAGTATATATAAAATAATTATAAGCCACTAGAAGGACAAAACAGTTAGAAAGCAAAAATAAAAAACAAAGTGCAATCAGGAAAGTCATCTGCCCACAACAAAACAAACTGGACAACAAACTGATCCAAGATCATGTGTTAATTGGCCCTTACAACGGAAAAGTTATACTGGAATATGATCACTTAATATGTGTGGCCCAATATGTTTTTGGATGCATGGCTGTTATGGTGGCCATTGGAAAATCCTGGAGCTGCCACAGGGCAATAACATTATGCTTGCCTATTAGATTCCCAAAATCACTAGCTCAGCATGGAACTCTAGCATCTCAGATAAGAAGATCTATTCAACAAGTAGGATAATCAAATACAGTAACCCCATTTTTTCTGTAGAAACCCCTTTTTAAATCAGTCACATCTATCAAAAATAGGTCAAAGCTGGAAAATGACATTCCTGTATATGCAGTCTAAATTTTTTATTTAAAAAGAATATAATTTCTTGGAAGCCTGCTCATGGGTTGTAGATTCTTAAATTTGTGACTATAAGAACAATTACACCAGTTAAGCTCTTATTTTAGATATTGCCTAGATCACCGTGAAGAAAAGCATGCACTTTCCACTAGGCTGGGCTGAAAGGTTTTTACCATTTGATCTAATAGAAAGAGGGCTATGAATATTTAACAGCTTTTTAACACCCGGTAAGGAAAATCTTGAATACACAATTACAGGTGAAAGTTGAAAAATAGAATATAGCGCAAACGTTCATTTATTTCAGTAATACAACCTTAAAAGGTGACCTAATATATGAGATAAGACTCATACATGGCAAGCAAGACAGTTCAAGCTGCTGATTTGTCATAATTGTGAATGATGTATGGCTACAGCTCAACGGACAACCCCAAATTCCACAACTTCTCAGAAAAATTGGAGAATATCACATTGCAAATCGATAAAAAAGGATATGTACAAAGAACCATATCGGAGCTCTGAAAAAGTATAAGCATGCCAGATGTACCAGTACTTTGGTTGGGCCTTTTGCAGCAATTACTGCCTCAATTGCGGGTAATGTGGACATGACAGCTATCAGCCTGTGGCACTGCTGAGGTGTTAGGAGACCAGGGATGCTAATAGCAAGCTTCAAGCTCTTCTGCATGTTTGCGTCTCATATCTTTCTTTGCAATGCCCCATAGATATCTCTATGGGTTCAGGTCAGGCGAGTTTGCTGGCCTATTCAAAACACAGTAATCCCACGGTCATTGAACCAGGTTTTGATGCCTTGCAGCTGTGGCAGGTGCCAAGTCTTGGGTGGGAAAATGAAGTCAGCAGTCCCCATAAAGCTTGTCTTATGGAAGGAAGCACGAAGTCTCCAAAATCTCCTGGTAACGGCTGCGTTGACCCTGGACTTAATTTGAATCACAGTGGGACCAACACCAGCAGATGACATGGCCCCAAATCAATACAGACTGTTGGAAACTGGCACACTGGATTTCAAGCATTCTTGCAGTGTGCTGCCTCTCCCATTTCTTCCTCCAGACTCTGGGTCCTTGGTTTCCAAATTGAGATTGCAAAAGTTGCTCTCATCAGAAGAGGACTTTGGACCACTGAGCAACAGACCAGGTCTGTTTTTCTTTTAGCACAGGTAAAGAGCTTTCTGATGTTTGTTGTTCAGGAGTGGCCTTGACAAGAGGAATGTTGAACATTTGAAGCCATTGTCCCAGGATCCGTTGTGGTGTGTGCTCTTGATGCACTGACTCCAGCCTCAGTCACTCCTGGAATTCCCCAACCCTTTTGAAGGCTTTCCTGACAATTCCTCTCTAGGCTGCAGTCATCCCTGCTGCTTATGTGCAACCTTTTCTTCCCAATTTTCCCTTCCACATAACTTTCTGTTAGATTATTAGCTGCATTGAGCCTAGAATATTGAACCTTTTCACAATTTTCTAATTTTCTGAGATTGTGGATTTGGGGCCATAATCATCTCAATTATGACTTGCCCATCTCAAAAAGCTGATCAAAAGTGAAGCATTGATATCTCCTTTGGGGGGCGGGGGGTTACTTAGAGGTTCGGAAGAAAAGAGATTCAAATTCCCTTGTCTTTATTCTGACCTTGAGTTAGGGGCTAGAAAATGTTTATTAACTGCATAGTTTGTAATCGACCATAAACAGGGAATAAAGAAGCTGAATTAGCTTAAGTGCCTCTTTGAGCAGTATGTAGTATAGTAGAAGGAACCTCACTGCCAAAGAAATAGCCATTGTCAGAGAGACAGAACAGCTGAAAAGGTCTATGTCACAGAGACTGAACAATGAATACAGAAGATATCGGGAAATGTTCTCATAAGAACCTTGCTCATTTACAAAAGTGGTATTATAACTACTTGGGCTAAATATACAACTACTGAAATAAACGGAAATTCATGTTTTCTCCAGCCAAGGAGAGTTCTGCTTCTGATAACTAAATAAGATGAATTGGCCAACAAAGAGGCTATTATGCATTCTCTCACTCAATTACTATGATGTCAAATATATTATAGTGATCTGAGGCAGAATGTATGGTTATTCAGTCACTGCAAACACAATACAATTGTACTAACCTTTAAACTTGCCATTAATGATTTTAAGAACGAAAAATGCAAGCTGTCCTTATGTATTTTTATAAAAATATTACTGCTGTATTTGCTCTTTACTGATATGCAGAGGATAGTCTCAGTCTGCAGAATGAGAGATGCTTAAAAAAGAGTAAAATTCCATGGCAGTAATACCCAATAGGAGATGAGAAACCTTATTCAGGTACACCTGAGGTCAAACCTAAAGCACCACAATTTTGCAAAATATAGAAGTGAGAAGCAGATACATCACCAAAAAGGAAAACCAGAAGGATCAGAGACAAAAGGTAAAGATACTGCTTAGCCCTGTACTACCTATTCCCTACCTTCCTTTTTTTTACACAAACTGCAAGCCGTAAGGAGTAACAAGCACTGTTTCTTCTTCTGAATTATTCAAAATTTACTCCCATGTCGGATAGTGATGAATCACTGGAGGCTTCAGGTTTGTAGTCACCTTCAAAAACTTGCAGCAGTGGGGTGCATAAAGCATTCGTTCCCTCCGGCCCCAGAACTGCAAACCTGGAGTAGAATCTTGGGAGTGTTTGTCCTGGGAGATTAAGAGATCCACAGCTGGCACTCCGAAGTGCTTGGACAGCTCCTGAAACAAAGTGGGGTGCAAATGCCACTCTGCATGGTCTATGATGGCTCTGCTAAGCCAGTCAGTCTCAACATTGGCCATGCCTGCAATGTGCTCAGCTCTAAGCAATACCTGATGTCTCTCTGCCTCCAGCATCAATGGCCATGAATGTGTTCTCCTTGGCGGTTAATATGCGCCTTGGTTCACACATTATCAATCGAAACCAGGATGTCCTTATCTGAGATTGCGTCCTCTAATTGCCTTAAGGCCAGATGGATCACTCAAAGCTCTAGCCAGTTAATATTATGGCTCAAATCTGCCTGGGACCATTGTTCCTGGACCACCCTGGATTGTATATGGGCTCCCCAGCCATAAAAGCTGGCATCGTGGTCAGTATGAACCTGTCAGGGTCCTTGAATAAGAGCCCCAGGGAGAGGGCCTCAGATGACCACCATTACAAGGATTTAACAACAATCTGACCTGTGAATGGGAGCAACTCCTACCTGTCTTCTGATAAGAGAGAAGAAACAATTGGAGTGTCCTGACATGCAATCTAGCCCAGGGCACTATATTAATGCATGATATCATTTTGTCCAGGAGCTTAAAGAGCCATTTTGTCCTGGGACAAGGACATCTTGCAGGAAGTGGTATCAATTACAGCTCCCACGTGGAGCAGACTATTGGTGGGAGTAAAATGGCTCTTGGTCTTGTTGACAGAGAAGCCATGCTCCTGGAGCCCTTGGATGGTGATTTCCAAATGCTGCCCGAGATGGGGAGGATGACTGGACCAATATGTCATCCAGGTAAGACTGGACTCTGACTGGGATGGCCCTAAGGTGGGCTGCCAGGGCTTGTCAATAGCTTTGTAAATGTTCTGGGGGCTGATGAAAGCCCAAAGGGTAAGGCCCTGTGTTGATAATGCCACCCATTAAAGCAGAACCTGAGGAATTGTCTATGGGCTGGAAGAATGAGAACATGAAGGTAGGCCTCAGTTAAATTTATGGAAGTAAAGAAATCCCCCTCCCTAATGCCCTCCAGATAGACTGGAGAGAGTGCATCTTAAACCACCTGTATTTTACATGGCAGTTAAGACACTTTAGGTCTAGAATTGCCCCCCATCCGCCCCGAGGCTTTTAGAATTTCAGACAAGATAGAATAAAATTCCATGCCCTTCTGGTCCTCACCAGCTGAATAGCATGAATCTCTAGCAGGTGCTGAATGGCTGTTTCCATGAGGACCTTCCTCTCTCTGTTTTTTTGAAGCAGAGTAACAAATACAAAACCTCAGGAGTATACATAGAACTCCAGAGAAAGGCCTGAGCAGACCATCTCCAGGACTCAGGCATCTGTGGTGATCTCCTCCCAATGCCTGGCAAACAAGGCCAGACATCCCCCAATGGGAGCATTGTTATCAAATTTATCTGGGGTGTCAGAAGGGTCTACCCCCAGGTCCTCAAAAGGGCCACTTGTTATTAAACAGGCAATTTCTACCTGTCCTATCTCGGGGTTGACCTTGCCTGGGGTTGAAAGGTCCCTGAGGTCTAGAAACCACCACCACCACCACCCCAGTTTCAGGAGCCCTATAGAAGGCATTGATCAGAAATCACCCTTTTTGGATCTGGAGGGCAAGATCTTCCCCTTATCCTTGGAATCCACCAGCACCTTGTCCAGAGCTTCTCCAAATATTTATCTCTCTTGAAGGGGGCAGTAGCCAATCTCTACTTATGTCTCATATCAGTCTGCCATTGCCTGAGCCAGAACAGGTGGCGAGAGGCTACAGTCCCACTTATTTCCTTAGAGGCATATCTGGCTGCACTGGGGGTGGCATCCGCTCCACAGCTGCTAGGAGTTTCTTTATATGCTGGTGTGACCTGACATCATCCAGTGGAATTCTCTCTTTTAGCTCTTAAAGCCAGATGAGAGAGGCCCTGTTAAAAAAGGATGCGGCCATGGAGGCCTTCATCGCCCATGCTGCTGACAGGTGTGTTCTCTGCAACATTTGTCCAGCCCTCTTGTCCTCTGCTTTCAGCAAGTCCTCAGGTTCCCCAGGAATATCAGTATTGGCTTGTAGGGCCACAACTGGGGAGTCCACAGCTGGCACTTCCAGGGCTTTGGAGAGATCAGCTTTCTGTCCAGGGAGGAAGGGCTTGGACCCAACCCAAAAGATGACCACTGCCTTTGGATAACTGTTGTGAACATCTTTGGCACAGGGATGACATCTGCTGTTATTGTTTTCTCCGAAAACAATGGGTCATTGGGGTCTTCCGAAGGATCTGTTGGTTCCTGCCTTGCCCTGTGGCATTATTTGCCTTAAAGAGGAGTGACTTGAATATGGCCGGTTGGAAAAGGCCTAGCATTGGGATTTGATCAGAATTTCTCAGGCCTTCATCATCTGAATAATATCTGCCCATCAGCTGCCCCATGTCAAGTGAGGTGGAGTTATGCTCCCAGTGGGAGCATAAGAGACTGACCCTGAATGCAGGGAAAGATCATCTTCATAATGTGTCTCCTGCTACGTTTTGAGGATGATGAAATTTAAGCCTCAGAAGGTGAACACCTGGTCTGTTTCAGGGCTGCTGACACATCTTACTTTACTGCCTCATCTAAAAGAACCTGCATGTTAAAGTGGAATTCAGGCTCTTGTCCTACCACTGGTCTAAATCCAGCTGACATGGGAGTAAATGTGGCCTCAGGGACCAATCTGGATATCTAGGTTGCCACTGGAAAATGCCCTGTTGCTAGGCAGACTGAGAAGAAGCTTCTAATTTCAGAGCCTTCAAGGGATTCTTGCATCAAATCCTACTTTTCCGCTCCCCCTGCGGCCATTTCAGTTACTACTCTCCTGTCATTTTGTGAATGCCTATCTCCTCTCAGTAACAGTTGCTCCTCATTTTGGCGGGAATCTGAAACTATGGGTGTCATTTCTACATTCTTTTGGGCCTCCTCTTGTCTCCTAGCCCACAATTTGTCCAGTGCCTTACCTCTGTGCCGCTCATCCCACTCAGCTACCTTGGAGCTCTTTTGAGCTCCTGCAGCTCTATCCCTTGGTTTGGGGCTATCGGAAGAGATTAGTTGATCTGGGACTGCTGGGCTGAGAGAGCGTGACCTGCGAGCCGTCTCCTCTGCTCTAATCACATGGCTAGCATTCTGTGGCAAATCAGCCATTTTCCTCCCCAACGCTACAAACCAGAGCTTTCAGAAAAATTTCTACTTTGGTTTTTCTAATCTACGCAGGTCAGAACACCACTCTAAGAAAAGTCCTAGGCTGCAAAAGAGAGTTTCCTGTCTTCGTTTATGTCTTCTGCCCCTGTTAAACGTTGCCGCAGTAAAAAGGTTTCTGCGACGGCTGTTTAAGCCACCAAAAGCCATCCCAAGCCAAACGCAGGGTGATGGTGTCGATGGTATTTCTACACACTTCCTGCTCAAAATACCTCAATCATTGTAGATCGGCCCTCAGCCAATCTGCTGTCCAACGGGCTGGGCCAAAGTCCCAACCGAGTTGCTTTTGACAGCTGTCAAACGAGTAGACAGGTCCTCTGTAGTAAATAGTATTCAGGATTGTTATTTTTTTCCTAATTTTCCAATTATTTTGATACAAATTTGAATTCTTTTGAGAGCAAAATTAACACCTAGTCCAGCTAGCTGACTGAGTCAATTTCTGGGGCACCCTTAGCAACAGGGGGAGTGTCCTCAAAGATCTGTCAGACTTAGTCCAATCAGCAAGCAGTGACTGATAACCGAATCCTGAATACTATCTCCACCACAATAGAGAAACAAGGTTTTCTGAATGCTAGACTATATAACAGTTATATGTCCAGTCATGTTCAATTGTATGCGGCAGTGCTCATCTCTACTCCATATCCAATGCAACCAGTATTTTCAGAAGACATTTCTATGGTCAGGTGACCAGCATGACTATATGCCAAGGTGCACAGAATGGTGTCACCTTTCCAACAAAGGGTTACCTATTTATCTTCTTGCATTTGCATGCTTTTGAAATACTAGGTTGACAGAAGCTGGGGCAAGAGCAAGAGCTTTCCCCATTGCACAGTGCTTGGGTCTCGATTCGAAATGCCAAGCCTTCAGTCAACAAGCCCAGAGTTTTAATCACTAGGTGACTGTGCCCAAATTAAATTATCTCCAGCATTTTACTGCAACATTTGAAAATTATGTACACATAAAAGGTTAAGGCCCAACAGTCAGCTTCAAATGCACAAGGGAATAAAGGGTACAGAAGATTTAACTGTTCTAACCTAAGTCATCACACAAATGAAGATTCTGATTTAGAGAAGACTAACAGAGTAATTAATCAATATCTACTTACAATGCATCCAGAAAGTATTTAGACCCACTTTTAGACTTCACTTTTGTCAATTTTGTTATTTGACAGCCTGATTCTATAGTTGTTAAAATTTATTTATTTTTCTCATTAATCTACACTCTATCCCATAATGACAAAGTGGAAATAGAATTTTAGAAATGTCTATAAATTTATGTTAAAGAAAAAACTAAAATATATCTTTGGCAGAAGTATTCAGACCCTTTACTCAGTACTTTGTTGAAGCACCTTTAGCATTAATTGCAGACTCGAGCCTTTCTAAGTATGACACAACAAGCTTTGCACACTGGATTGGGGATTTTCTGACATTCTTCCTTGAAAATCCTCTCAACTCAGCCAAGTTGGATGGCGAACATCAGTGGACAGCAATTTTAGGTCCCTCCAGAGATCTTCAATAAGGTTCAAGTCAAGGCTCTGGCTCAGCCACCCTAAGCTATTCACAGAGTTATCCCTAAGCCATTCCTGTATTGTCTTGGCTATGTGCATAGGATTGTTGTCATGTTGAAAAGTGAACCTTCAGCCCAGGCTGGAGTCCTGGGCACTGTAGAAGAGGTTTTGATTGAGAATATCTTTGTACTCTGCTCCAATCAGCTTTCCCTCAACCATGATCAGTCTCTCTGCTGCTGAAAAATACCCCCACCGCATTATTCTGCCACCATCATTCTTCATTGTTGAGATGATATTAGGCAGATTTTTAGCGTTGCCTGATTTCCTCCAGACATAACATTTAAAATTGAGGCCACCAGTTCAATCCTGGTTTCATCAGACCAGAGAATCTTGTTCCTCACAGTCTGAGAGTCTTTCAGGTGCTTTTTTGCAAACTCCAAGTGGGTTTTCATGAGTTTTGCTTTTATCAAGCCACTCTGTCATAAAGCTCAGATCAGTGGAGGGCTAAAGTGATCTTTCTGGAACTCTGTCCCATATCCACATAGGATCTCTGGAGCTCATCAGGTTCTTGGTCACCTCTCATACTGAGGCCTTCCCTCCCGATTACTCAGTTTGACTGGGACACCAACTCTTGGAAGATCCTAGTTATGCCAAACATCTTCCATTTGACAATTATGGAGACCAATGTGCTCTAAGGAATCTTCAGTATAGCAGAAATTTTATTGTAGCCTTCCCCAGACCTGTTCCTTGCAGTAATCCTATTTCGGAGCTCTGCATGAAGTTCCTTTGACCTCATGACTTTTGCTTTGCTACAATATGCATTGTCAGCTGTGAGGACATCTATAGAAAGGTGCCTTTCCAAATCACATGCAATCAATTTAACTTACCACAGGTCAACTCTAATCAAGAGGTAGAAACCTGTCAACAATGATCAAGAGAAATGGGAGGCACCTGAGCTAAATTTCAAGTGTTGTTGCAAAGGGTCTGAATACTTACGTCAATGTGATATTTGAGTTTTTTCCTTCATAATAAATTTACAGCAACTTACAGGTATTTCTAAAATTCTGTTTTCATTTTGTCATTATGGAGTATTGAATGTAGATTAATAAAAAAATGAATGTGAACAACTGTAGAATCAGACTGCAGCATGACAAAATTTACAAAAGTGAAGTGGGTCTGAATACTTTCTGAATGCACTATATGTTGGCTCTCTGCTTGATACAGAATTTCCATGGTCAAACACTTGTTGCAAACTCATCCAAAGTTAAGCAAGGTGAGCTATTAGGCAAAAACAGAACCTTCAAATGTTAGAAACAAAGACTCATTCCTCCCTTCGGTTACCAGTGAGATGCACTTACACAACCACAAAACGATGGGGGAGCAAACAAATACAGGCCAAGTGGTAGAAACAGGGTTTGAATTAAGAAGAAACAGATTTTCTGTACTCTTAATATCTGTCTACATTTTCCATAGTTCTAATTTATTTATGAAAATCTGGAAAAAAATTGGGGATTTGCTTAGTGTTTTAAATTTTAAATATGCTAGCACAATTATCCAAGAATAATTTCTCTATTTATAAATAAATATTTCAAATTATCTTTCTCCAATAGTGACACAAATAGATGGCGAAAAACCCTAATGAGTTTCTTTGCAAGAATTGTATTACTAATATATATTTAGCAGAGTTCCAGATTCATATTTTAAAGATCTTTCAAGAATATTATAAATTAATAAAGATTTTTTATAGGAATGACAAATCTCCAGATTTATATCTATATTACAAATATGATAAGATACTGGGGGCTTTAACTGCCCTAATTTTCACTTTTATTAATGAATATTCATTTTTATTTTTATTTCTGCACAGAATACAAATAGTGTGTGGGAGTTAAGTGTTTGAATACAAATAGTATGTGGGAGTTAAGTGTTCCCCCCAGTTAAGTATTTGGGGGGGAAGAGATTAGAAGATGATAGGGATAATAGCAATACTGCCTACTAGATGGGTAAATATCTTTAGGCATAGGACAGTGCTGTGGGAGTTAGTTGTTTTGCAGAGTGACGGCATGGGAGGAAACTATTTTGGTATCTAGTTGTTTTGGCATGCAATACCCTACAACGACATCCTAAGGGGAGAAGTTGAAATAGATTATGTCCAGGATGTGAAGGGTCTGTGGATATTTTTTCAGCCCTCTTTCTGATTTGTGCAGTATACAGTTCCTCCATGGAAGTCAGGCTGGTCGTGATTGTTTTTTCTACAGTCCTAACTATCCATTGAAGTCTATACCTGTTCTGTTTGGTTGCAATGCAAAGAGATACAAATGACACACTCTATAATTCCTCTGTATCAGCAGATTCTTGGGCAACCTAAGTTGACGTAAGAACATTATATTTGTGAGAGTGGGACAAGTAACAGGAGCTCACTCCATTACATGGTGCTAGGAAATTGAACCCCTGAACTTTCTGATCGACCAGCTCAGCATCTTAGCCATTGAGCCTACCGCATCCTTTATAACTTAGGACCTGATTATATTGTCTTTCTTCTATAATTTCTATTCAAGCTGTAAAATCTGGTAAAGTTGGTATAGATCCTGTGCATTGTAAAGCATTGTCACCTTGCCCAACCTAGGAGGTATTTCTTTTCTGTAACAGTGTCTGTATTATAGAACAATGACCTGTTGAGCTTTCATAAAACATGATTCTTCTACCAAATATGTAATGACTTATTCCCTAGTAGTCTGTTGTGATATCCTTTTAGTCCTTTTAAGTTAGTTATTATTCCCAAAATATGGTTGTTTAATTATGTTTTGATAATCCTAATATTTTTATAATTATTTAAGCCAAATATATAAGCCATCTACAGTACATCTCAGTAATTGAAGCAGTGATTGAGGCATGAATGAATAAATGAATGAATGAATGAATAGCAAAGTAAGCATTATTTCAAGAGCAGCAATGCTATTATGAGGTCTACCTGGGTCTATCTTAGAAGTAGTTTCATTCCTTGGATTAAGATGATTGCACTGCATCAAGACACTCCTTTTACTTACCACTGGATCTGTTCTTACGGTTTGATTTACCACCTGTAAGAAGCATCTTGAGACTGTTCCGAAACATGGTTGTTCTGGTCTACCAGCAGGACCCAGAAGCTATATTAAAAAAAAATATCCATTATTTTTTTGTAATTATCAACAAGGAATAAAGTTGAGACATAAATCTTTATAACAGCTATTTATATTAATAAGGTAACATCCAAAATACAACATTTAAAAACCCTTTAATTTTTGAATGAAGTCTTATATAAGAAATTTTCTATTTTCCAAGGATGGCTGACAATACTTAGATGTTTCTGGGTTCTGTTGTACCTCATCTGTTTTAATAGTTTGGGACATGACTGGATTGTGGCAAGTTATCCCCATGCTGTTACCGATATACAATGTAGAGTTTTATTGCAGACAACCCATCTCTTACATAAGTAGTCAGGAGCGCCAAGCCTATATAAACAGAAAATGACCAGTGTGAAAGATCTTCTAGATGAGCTATTGAAACTAAAAATGAGCTAATGGAACTAAAGTGTGAAGTGATTTACAGTAATTCAAAAGGACCCATGTTAGGTATCTCATTTATTAATATATCGGTACTTCAATGAATGCTTACCAACTGGTATACTTCAAATGAACACTAACCAAATGAACAAACATTTCTTCAATATTACATTACGCTTGAATGTGTTCTGAAATGTTATGCAATTTGAAAACAGCATCAACATATGCATTGGATTTACCTTTAATATTTTCCAACCATTTGTGAAGAAATAAATGAAAAAGAATCAAAAGCTATAGGAGTAAAATTCTGTACAAATTACAACCCAAAGATAAATTATACTAATGCCCTTATACTAGTCCTGTATATAACAGCTTGCTATTCTTTATATGTAGATTATGATAAGTAGAATAAGTAACCTATAGAGAACCAATTTGATTTAATGGTTAGGCATCTGGCTAGAAACCAGGAAATTGTGATTCCTACTCAGACCCTAGGCACAAAGCCAGCTAGGTTACACTGGCTTAGTCATTGTCTTTTAGCCTTAGGAAGGAAACAATGGCAAACCATTTCTAAAAACCTTGCAAAAAAACTACAGGAACTTCTCTAGGCAATTTCAAATAATCAAACATGATTGAATGGAAGAAGAAAAAAATTACATGTAATTGATTTTTTTTAGTTATAGAAAGGTCAGTTTTACCTAAGATTAGCAATCTTTAATGTAATGTTAAAGAAAGATGGATGTGCTGGGCAGTGATAATATTAGAGGAAAAAAAGCAAAATGTGTTCTCTTTTCCTTTAAACGATTTTTTTTCCCAGTTTTTCAATAGAAAAGCTGCTAATGTGCATTTAAGAATCATTCTATGAAATACAAATTAAATAATTACTATAAAATTGCAAATAACTTTACACTTTTGCTGTCCTTTTCATCTGATCCCTAGTGATTAACCTTTTCGCATCATTTGACCACTGTGGCAGAAGTCCTGTGCGACAACTTGGGAAATAAGCAGTTTCTTACACTTATTGTAAAATACCACAGTCAGAGATGTGAAGCAGAAAATGAAAACAATTTGAATTTCAAAGCAGAAAAATCCCAATGACAAACAACCCCTGAAAGTCAAGTAACATCTGATTTTATAAATACACAAGATATCTAAATGTTACATGCTACTTAGTAAGTTATACATTCTATGCTCCTAAAGTAAAAAATGTTCCATCTACTTTGATTTTTCAAATGAAAAAAATACCCTGAGGAAAAAAATAATTCAAATTTCTAACAATATTATATTACTAGGCAGCAATGATTCTTAGTGGTTAAGGCATCAAGAATTCTTCTGTGAAAGCAGGTAAAATAGACATTTGTCTATATTAATATGGGTGTCAAACTCATGGCGTCATGGCGTGCCATATCAGGCCTTTTTTCTCCTTCACTAAACTGGGAGTGGGCATGGCCACACATGAAGCATCTGGGCTGTGAGTTTGACAATCCTGGTCTATAATATTCCATCTGAAATACATAAAATAGCACTGCAAGTTCTTTTGTTCAGCAAAAAAAGTCCTTCTACAGATTTAAAACTTCTACATGTATAATTTAATATATATCTCCTTTTATACAGACTTGTTGATAGAAGTATTCATTTATACATGTCCAATCATAAGAATTAGCACTGAACTTTTCCATTTATGCTGTGTAATTGGTTATTAGTCTTCAGAATATTTGTAAAGGTAGCTTTTGACTTACACCCAATAATTCAGTAAGCAT
The DNA here is from genome assembly GCA_004320025.1 of Laticauda laticaudata. Lineage (NCBI taxonomy): Eukaryota > Metazoa > Chordata > Lepidosauria > Squamata > Elapidae > Laticauda > Laticauda laticaudata. The sequence continues at coordinate 18,171 of BHFT01007678.1, read as the reverse complement.
TCAGTATTATGAATGTGCTGAAGGGAGTTATGATCATTTTTAAAGTTATAGTTGTTGCAGGGTCCTTTGTTATCACATGGTTGTGATCTAGGAAATTGGAAATCTATGACTTGTTGCCAAGCAACCTATAATCATGTCATTGCCATTTGCAATTTTTCCTGCTGGCTTCTTCAGAAAGCTAAACTAGCTAAATAGCTTTTTATTTTATTTCACATTTTATTTCACATTTTAACCTACTCATCAGAAAACTAAGCTAACTAGTAATTTATTTTCATTTTATTATTTTATTTTATTACACATTTTTGATCTGCTTATCTCCCCCAGAGAGGGATTCTAAGAGGTGTATAATAAAATAATAATAATTTTAAAAATAACAAAAAAGTAAAAAGTTAATGAGAATGCAAGGAGGGAAGGCCACAAGTCACTACTACCTGTTAAGAGGACCCTCTCCACTGAGAGCTGGCTGGAAAAAAAATCTATACTGATGTTTAAGCATCATTTTCAGTCATGGAGGATTTTACAGTGCCAGAGCATAGAGAGTAGTTAAGTAAAAATCCACCCAATAGAAATACAAGCAGTATTTTTAGTCAAGAAGGATTTTTAGCATCAGAATTCGAAGACTGACCTTGAAAATCCTTGAATTTACCTTTAATGTTTTCAGAACATTTGTGAAGATAAAATAGAAATAAATGAGGACAAATCACAAGCCATCAGAGTTAAGATTTTGCACAGATTACAATCCAAAGATAAATTATAGAGAAATAACCTGATCTGGTATTCTTAGCAGGGACACTCTGCTCCAGATAAAGCCTCTCTGCTCTGAGACTGAAAATCCTCCCTGCCAAAATCCAAACACAATTTTCAGTCATAAAGTGTTTCAATCCTACTTGGATTTCAGGTGGAATTACTTTCAGCTCCAGGTCAGGGAAGCCTGCTTACAGCACAATAATAACTAATAATAAATAAATTACCTAACAAATATTTCTGGAGCACATTCAATTTCAGTCTCACTATTCCTATATGGATAACACTGATCTTAAGAGAAAATCCTTCTGAAAACTTCTATTCAAAGGAGCAAGCAGGAATATATTTAAGTGTGCTCATATAAAGAATAACTGTCCTACATTCTTACTCCAGGCTATCATATTCCTTCTATCTAACTTCTAATAAATAATTATAAAATTTAGTTATATTTTTTTTGTCTGGTCCTAATAAAATTTTGTCTAATTGCCTGAGCATTTATTGTTAATGTCCGAATTTCTTTCCTATATCTGTTTATATCTACTTGTGGATTTGGAGTATAATCACTGATCATTTCTTAAAATCTGTTCTACGTAATTCTTGTCGCGATTTTCAAATTTCCCTTGTATATCCAGTAAATTTTGGATTTAATCATTTAGTAATATCCAAATTGTATTGGATGGAATCATTGCCTCCATTGTTGATATGCTAAATCGTACTTATTACAAAATGTTTTTTTCCTGTATTTTTTCTTAATTAGTTAGATAATGAGTCCTCTAATTAAATTCTATGAAAAGACTTCTGGCTACTTTTCCCATACATCCTACATAAAAAAGGTTGCGCCACCTCCTCTCAGAACATGACCTTCATAAAAACAGAATTTTCTTGAATAGTTAAATTGACCCAATCTTTTAGCCATACACTAAAGAGACAGCCCAATATAATACAGTTCCCAATTTGGAAGTGCAAATCCTCCCCTGCTCTTCAAATCTTGCTGCTTTAAATTTATTCTAGATTTTTTTCCCTTGCAATAAATTATGATTGTTTTATTAAGTTCTTCCAAAAAAAATTTATGTAGTTTAATTGGGATCATCTCGAAATAAGTTATAAAAATTGTTGGTAAAATTTCATTTAATGGCCAGCAACTACCAGGTAAGAAAGTTGTAACTGCCCCATGATTCTAATCTTCTTTGCCTGTAGCAACAGATTTGCATGAATTGTTTTTCTTTAAGCGCTTACAATGTGCTATCAACCATATTCCTAAATCATTTTAACTTTCTTTTGTTTTTGTATTGCCCATTAGCTTTCTCTTAAAATCTTTTTGGTCTGTTTTTCTGCTTTAAATTTAGTCATTTAATTTTGTTTTTCCTATTAATTTTGAGTCCTGCTACCGCCTCCAAATTGTTTCTAATTCATTTATCAATTTTTTCTGTCCTCTGTTCTATTGGTTCCTCAAAAAGCGAGAAAACCCATATCATCCGGCAACGCTTGCAACTTGTATTCTTCTTTTTTAACCTTCATTTAACCTTTATCTCTAAATTATGGATCTAATTCGTATTAATAATGTTTCCAATGAAAATATGAAAACAGGTGAGAGTGGACAACTTGTCTGCACTCCTTTTCTATTTTTATTGGACGAGTATCATTCCTCCATTTACGATAATATTGGTCCTGTTGGTGTTGTCCCAATAAATAGTTGTTATGAATATTTCAAATTTAGTGCCTAAATTTCATATTATAATTTTTTGAATTAAGAAATTGCCAATTTATAATCTGTCCAAAGGCCTTTTCTGCATTTAAAAGACGTAAGTGCAATTTGTTCCAAGGTGGGCCTTCATAAATTCTAAAATATTACTACTGTTCTTTAAATTATCCTATCTTCTATCAGCAGAAATCCATTTGATTTCATGTAGTTATTAAATTTAAACATTTTGTTTTCTGATCTGTTTTTGCATATTAATAGCGAGGAATATTTTGTTGCTGTCGGGTTTTAGCAGTGAATTGGGCACTATAGTTGTTATATATCTGGTGATCAGATCTCCTTTTTGGGATCAACGTAATGCAATGCTTCCCCTCCATTGAGTCCGGGCATCTTGGCTGCTAATAAGACATTGTTAAAAACTTTCATCATCAAGAGTTCAATTTGTTCTGCCAATTATAACTCTCCCAGAAATCCCTCCGTACCCCGGCGGCTTTATTATTTTCTGGATTCTTCTATTGCTGATTCATCACTCCCAAGTAAAGTCTCTTGGTTTAACTAATTCTATACCATTTCTCCCCAATTATTTTATTTTTTCAATTTCTTCTCAAATAATTTCTTATACTACTCCTCATTAATTTTCTTCCTTTTATATATACTTTCAACAGTATTTATGTACTTTCTTTTCTGTCTATCTTCTCGGTTGTGTGTCACATTTCCATTCTACTAGGTGGTAATTATCAGTCTCTTTTTCTTTCTTTTTCTTTAGGTTTAAGAAAACCATCTTCCTGTTAATTAGCATGCCTCAAAGTAGGTTGTTGCTGGTCATATTCTAAATTTGTTTAATCTTATTTTCCTTCCTAGAGTCGAATTAATTTCAATTTATGTTCTAGCATCATTCATGACTGATTTTTGCATTCTGAATCCTTTGGGTGGCTTCTGCAATTGAATTTTCTAATTCTTAATTTTGTTGTTTAATATTATTTTGGGGCATATTTTTCTTTATTTCTCCTAGCATTATGAATAAATGTTAAATCCTCTTATTACTGCCTTCATTGTGTCCCAAATGTTTTGTTTCGTAGGTTTCACTATTACTCATTTTTCTTTTAAAAATAATTAATTCCTCCTTAAGTTTGTCCAGTATATTGGGAGGGTTTTTTCTCTTATGTAATTGAGTATTTAATGTCCATTTTTTCTTGGGTTTCTCCGTACACTTCCATATATCTGAATTTAGATGATCTCATGTCTGCCCACCATTCAGTAAAATATCTATTTCCTTTTATCTCATTTGCTATTCCCCATTCATTCCATGCCATGTCAATTCATGTCCTATATTTTATGTGGATTAGAGTAGGATGTGAATTGTTTTTTCTCAGGGTATAATCTTCTCATAAATCCACTAATTTAACTCCATCATTTCTTACATATCTTAGGAGCTCTCTTTTCCCCTTTTTTTCATCCCCCCATTACTATGTCTTTCTGATAATCAGCAATAGAGTTGAAATCTCCTATATACAGAACATTTCTTTTTTTCAAATTCTATTATTTTTCGATATAAATGTTTAAAAAAACCTTTCTGGGTCTTCATATTGGGCATTAAATTACCACTAATAAAATTGAAATAGTATTAATCGTCTGTAAAACAAGATTCTTTCACTCAGGCATCGAACCATTACTAACCTCTGATTCAAATCCTCTTTACCATATATTGCAATCCCTTCCTTTCCCTTATCAGCTGGTGCGGTAAATAATGTCCTTAATTCGGCGGCAATCTTAAAAAAAACTTCTCATCTACTTCCTATGTGAGTTTCCTGTAGGACAATATATATTCGGCATTTTGTTTTAATTAATTTAGTTAATATTCTTTTTCCTTTTTATTGTTGATTTAAAGCCATTTATGTTATTTGGATAGAAGTTTCTTTTCTTCTTCCATTTTTCTGTTCACTCTTTGCCTCGTAATAACTGCGATTCTCTCTTGTACTTTGTTGAGTTGTAGTTTCTTCTCTCTTCTTGGTGTAAGTAAAGTAGTCCCTTTGGTTTCTTAGGGTTCCCTCTCTTTTTGTTCTATGGTAACTTTGGTCTTCCTTGGTGAATTATTTCAATTCTCCTTACTTACTTTGATCATCCTGGCTACCTAGTTGTTCATAATAATTTCTGGGCACTTTCCATAGAATCTATTTTAATTTTCTTTCTTTCCTGGGACTTAACAATTCCCCTCTGGAATAACCATTTAAGATACAATTCTTTTTTTTTTATTATAAGTTAGCTGCTAAAAATTTGTAATCTCTTCTTATTTCCCTTACTCCTTTGGGATTTCTTGAGAATCAAAATTTCTTTGCCTTATACTTAATTATTAATGTCCTGGAATATCCTAAATATTATCATGAACGCTCCCTTCTTCGCCAAGCGATACGGACTTCTCTTGGGCATTTATGGATGTTGCTATTGTGTACTGTATATACTTTCATCGAATCCCTTAATAAATCATTCTTTGTCTTTGTCCAATAATCCAGCAATATTTTCCGCCATTAATTGCCTCCAGAATCTTCTTTCCTTGGATTTCCTCTACCATTTTGGAATCTCAAGTATTGTAGGCAGGCCTTGTCTATCTCTAGAAGACTAATGAGTCCTTCCATTTCTTTGCCTCACATTTTTAATTCCTCATCTACCTTTCTATTTCCTTTCCAGTTCGTTCAGTCCCTTTTCTCTACATTCTTTTATTGTTGCTATCATTTTTTCCAAGGCCTGTTTGTAGTATTCCAACCTTGTCTTCTACTTAAGAGATATCCGCTTTCATTTCTGCTTTTATTCCCCATCTCTTCTTTTAATCATTAATATCTGTCTTGTTTCGTTATGATTTTTTATCATTGTCCTTTGTAGTTTTGTCAATCGATTCCTGTAAGATAACAAAAGTTTGGCATTGTTGAATGTTGGCATTTGAGACATCAGCTAGTTTTTTTTGGCTGGGAGCGTCTCTTCTATAGTTTTTCGAGCCATGGGCGAAGCTGTTGCCAAACAGATTATTAATGTTGGTGTAGTCTTCCTTCCAGTTTTTAAAGCTGTAGTAGTTGTAGAAGTCATTTCTTTAAAATTTGTTTCTGTTGTTGAATTAATATAATTTATATTTTCCCAAATTACCATCAGTATTATAATCTTATGTTAAATTGACCAATGTTAATTGCTTTATCCACCTCTACTGAATAGTTATATTCTTAATTAATTGCTGGAATGTGTATAAATGTATTTTTCAAAATCCTAATTCTAAGTCAAATATATGACTTATATGCTCTATATTCAATTTCTAGGCAACAGTATACAACACAATGCTACAATCTATATGATAAATATATATAATAAATATAATAAGTTTGATATGTAATAAGTAGTCTATCCCAGTCCAAGTAAGTTTGAGTTTTAAATTGATAAGAATGTAAATATTTTTTAAATATAAATGTGCTTTTAATCTAACTTATCATGCACCTTATTTTAAATATTAAATATTCTTAAATATTCTTAACATAAAAGCAAAGTTATTTCATCTCAATATAGGGTAATTATATTATTTTCCTTGTATATCTAATCTGAATGTAACTATCTCTATTTATAAATAAATTAATCAAATAAATTACTTCAAATATTTAACGAATTCAAATATTTAACAATTCAAATACTTAACTCTCTAATACAGAAATTAATACTCCTTCCCTCAAAAGACAAATTTATATTAAAATTTATATTTTAATATCTCTCCTCAGGAAGCTATTGGGAGATTGTAAAACTGGCCAAAGATAAAGCCCTTTTGGATTTGGGGATTATTATACAGCCATGGTAGATGGAAGGTGGATGGAGGAGTAGAACAACTCAAGCAAAACTGAAAAATATGTTTAGATCTTCATGTCACAGCACAGTGCTGAAGATTTATCAATGCACATTCATGGCCTCCAAGGGACACAAACATGTCCATAAAAGGTTGCAATATTTTAATTTCTTGTGAAGTGTCTAGTTCCAGAAAGAATTTAAATTATTGATCAAGATTAAAAAAGTCAGACCAACTGGAAAAAATAGCTTAAGTCTGTAAGAAAAGGTGTAAATCCAAGCAGATGATTTGACTGTAAATAAATCAAAGTCATGGAGCAGCACTTTAGAATGCAATGGGAAGTTAGAAACAGGTCATACAAGTTAGGCTTAAATCCTTTCAGGGGGAAGGAATGACCCATAAAAACCCAATTGAACTCCAAAAATCTAGTTGAGCACAGATCTTAGCCAAAATTATATTAAGTGCAGATGCAAACTGAGCTCCTTTGAAAGAATGGAAAAGATTCTGCTCTGACATGGAACTTTATGTCATCAGTATATGACATAGTATATGACATGAACTTTATATCATCAGTATATTTGGCTGTCATGAAGGATTAAAAACTATATTTTTATTCAGTAATGTATAATTGGAACATGGACATTTCTTTAAAAAAAACTTTAGTTTTCATATAGTTATAATTTAGTAGTGTCACAACGCAAGTGACCCTTTATCATAACAAAATAGACCTTTCCTGACAAATCTGTTCTAAGAAGCCTGGTAATTATTCCATAATATTAGGGCAAAAATCCATATGAGGTAAAGAGTAATTTAAATCCCCATTTCTATTAAATGGAGATTATAGTATTTAACTAGTTTAAAACAAATTTCAATTGTTAAATAAGCCAGAACAGGATTATTACTTTTGAAAACTGACCACCTTTGTTGGCTGTCTCATTACATAAAAATGCAAATAGTAAGAAAGGAAATGTGAATGGTCAGGCAAAGAAATGCAAGATAAATTACCAGAATTATTATAGTTGTCCTGATTTGAAAATGCTGAAGGAAACATGAACCTCTAGGCTAATAAATGTCATCTTATCTTCTTTTAAGAACTAAGTTCATAATTTCTGGATGACTTTCCCAAGTTACTATTGGAGTTTCAGTGTTGTTCTACTATTTGTACTATTGTACTATTATACATTGTACTATTGTTCATTTAACAAAATATGATTATTACATTATGATGATTATACTGTAGGGAAATTGTCCAGAAAATATTGTCACACAAAAACAGATAATGATTTTGATTGTATCATAACAGAATTAGAAGTTCACTTGGAAGTCAATGTAAATCTTACATTGGGAGGGGAAATGCCAGATGTAGAAGTGATTGAAAGCAAGTCATTAACCTTTCTGGTAATGTCAGCATGGCAGATTAAACCAGATAGAAATCACAACCAGACAAACTAATTTTATTTTATTGTAAATCTACATTGAAAGTATATTGCAAGTGTGAAAGTACCATTGTTTTCCCGAAAATAAGACTGGATCTTTTGAGCCCAAAAATAAGCACCAGGTCTTATTTCGGGGGATGTCTTATCCACTAACCTTAGAACCATTGGACCCAGGCCTCCCATGCTTTGACTCCTGTTGTGCTGTTGCCTGACTTCTGCGGCCACCTGCAGATGCTCGTGGCCAAATGGTACAATAAGTGTTGGGACATGGGAGGCCTGGCTGTGATGGTCCTAAGATAAGTGGTTAAGACATCCCCTGAAATAAGATCTGGTGCTTATTTTTGGCCCAAAAGAAAACAAGACCAGGTCTTATTTTTGGGAAAACACTGTACTTTCATACTTGCAATATTCTATCAATGTAGATTTACAATAAAATCGAATCCATTCATCTGTTGTGATTTCCATCTGTTTTAACCTGCCATGCTGACAGTACCAGAGGTTAATTACTTGCTTTCAATCACTCCTAAATCAGCCTCTCCAATGTAGGATTTACATTGTCTTCCAAGTGAACTTCTAATTCTATATAACAATAGCCTCCAGTCCCCTAATCTTCTTTCTTGCTCTTCTCTGCACTCTTTTTAGAGTCTCAACATCTTTTATACGTTGTGACAACCAAAATTGGATGCAGTATTCCAAGTGTGGTCTTACCAAGACATTATTAAGTGATATTAACACATCATGTGATCTTGATTCTGTCCCTTTGTTAACACACCCTAGAACTATGTTGCTTTTTTGATAGCTTCAGCATGCTTTTTTGATAGTGGCAGCATATTTAAGTGATTGTCCACTAGACCTCCAAGGACCTTCTCACAGTTTCAGCTATTGAGCGATGTACCACTTATATATACCTGTGCATTTGGTTTTTCTTGCATAAAACTTTTACCATTGTTTTCATTTTGTTATATAGCGCCCAATGTTCAGGTCTATCAAGATCCTTCTTAGACCTATCTTCTGGAGTGTTGGCTAGTTCTGCCAGCTTTGGGTCATCTATAAATTTGATGAGTTCTCCATCTATTCTTTTATCCAAATCATTGATGAAGATGTTGAAGGGTACTGGGCCTAAAAGAGAGCTTTGGCATATTCTACTGCTGCATATTTCCCTCCATGTAGATGCAGTTTCTTCGAGAACTACATGTTGAGTATGGTTGGCCAGCCAGTTATGAATCCATCGGGTAGTGATGTTATCCAATCCACATTTTTCTATCTTACCAAGTAGAAAGTTGTGATCTATTTTATCAAATGCCTTGCTGAAGTCCAAGTAAATTATATCCACAGTATTCCTCTGCTCCACTAATTTTATCACTTTGTCAAAGAATGCAGTATGATTTATCTGGCATGATCTGTTTTTGACAAACCCATGTTTATGACCCTGTTTGCCTCTAGGTGTTCACTGATTTGTTGCTTGATTATCTTTTATAAAATCTTCCCAGGTATTGAGTCAGGCTGATAGATCTGTAGTCTCTTGAATCTATTTTTTTTCCTTTTTTGAAGATGGGAACTAAATCATCTCTTTTCCAGCCCTCTGGTAGTTTGCTTGAAATATATAATTCAGTGATTCTGAGATCACATCTGCCAGTTCCTTCAGAATCTTGGGGTATAATCCATCTGGTCCTGGTGATTTGAGCTTTTGAGGGTAGACAGGTACCCTCACTGTTTTGTACACTACTGTTTTTGATAGGCTGGTTTTTTCCTTTGTCTAAAGATAGATGCAAAAAACTAATTAAGTGGTTCCGCTTTCTCCCTGTTGCTTGTCACCTTGTTACTTTCTCCCATTAATGGACCAATTGACTTTTTTCTTGTTTTTTACATTTTGGAACCTGCTTTTTTGTTATTCTTGACTTTTATAGCAAGCCTTAGTTCATTTTGAGCCTTAGCTTTCCTTACTTCATTTTTGCAAGCTCAGGTTATTTGCTGATATTCTGCTTTAGTTATGTGCCCCTCTTTCCAGTTTTTGGTTTTTTGTGTGTCTTTCGATTCGTCAGAGAGCATGCAGCCATGCTGGTTTCTTTTGAGAGTTGATATTTTTCTTCTTCATTAGTACTGTGTTAGACTGGGCTGTTATAATTTCTCTTTTCAAAATTTCCCAAGTTCCTTGAATTGTTTTCCCTTGAGGATTCTCATCCATGGAATCCTTACCAAGCTCTAAATTTATTGAAATTGTATATTTTAAACTCTTAAGACTCTTGTTTGACTTTGTTCTATTGCTTGTGCTTGAACAATGTTGAATTCCAATACTGCATGATCATCAAGTTTCCTGTAGCTTCAACACCTTCTATTATTTTATCTCTGTTCATGAGAATTAAGTCCAATGTGGCTGATCCCCTAGTTCCTTCTCTACTTTTTGGGTGACAAAGTTGTCTGCTAGGTTTGTCAGGAATTTGATTGATGTTCCACTTGGTGCAGAGTTTGTCTTCCAGTTGATGTTAAATAAAGTCCTCCATTACTATTATGACATACTTCCTAAATATCTTAGTTAACTGACTAGTAAAAAGTTCATCTATTTCCTGTGTTTGGTTGGGCGATTTATAGTATTTCCCCCCCTTTTATATTGACCCAAATGCATTCAAGACAATTTTCATCATTGTTGTGCTCTATTTCTGTAGCAATGCAGTTATTTCTTATATATAATGCAACTGCATCTCCTCTTTTATTTGGTCTGTTTCTTTTAAATAATTAAAGTCCCTCTAGTTGTATATTCCATTTGTTGGTTTCATCCCACCAAATTTCCATAATGGCATCTGCCCTCATTTACTTGAATTTCTAATTCACTCTGTTTAATTCCTCATACTCTGAGAGTTTGTGTATTGACATTTGAATCATCTTTACTGACTATGTTTACTTTCTACATAACCTGTGTTGTGCCTCACTTCCCCTACTTCCTTACCATCTGTTTGGTTAGTGCACATGATACGGCATTCATAATTAAAAGCTTGATTTTGCTTGACAGCAGGATTGATATTCTTACCCACACAAACATCTGTTACATGCACTCATAACCTTATTAGCTTTAGATCTCAGAGGACAGAAATATTTTGTATCAATTATTGCTCTGTCCCCGTTTAGTTTAAAAGTTTTTCCAGAAAATCTGTGAATTAATGTCAAGTAACTCAGTCCCTTTCTTTAATGGATGCAAACTATATCTTTTGTACAATTTTTCATTAGACCAGCTGCAGACATTGTGACTCACATAACCAAAGCCTTCCCCTTTACACCAGTCCTTTAGTCACACGCTGAACTCCACTATAAATTGGCCTTTTCCCTTTTGTTCCTTATTTACTGATAAAACCTCTGAAAAATTAAGCCTACAACCTATGTTAAGTACCAAACCAAAGCTCTGGAAATCATTCTGCATAAAGAGTATATAATTTTGGGATAAATCATTCATGCCAAGAGGTACAGTAACATTAACCTCACAGTCCTTACTAGCATTCTTGACTATCTTTAAAAATACACCTCTTTTCTCTGCAATGCTATGCTTTCTACAGGGTTTCCTTTCCCTAGTTTGATACAGTAGTTTAATGCAGTTAGTAAACAAGCAGGTATTTCTGTATTGTTTCCCTTCATTTGTACAGGTATACCTCAATTTGCAATATTCATTTTGTGACCGTTACAGTGGAATTTTAGAAAGTGACTCAGACCAAGTCTTTGCACTTAGACAATTGTTGCAGCATCTCCATGCAATAAAAATCCAGGTGCTTGGCAACCACCATGTACTGATGACAGCTGCCATATCCCAGGGACATTTGAAGCAAAGTCAATGGATGAAGCCAAATTTGCTTAATGGATGCCTGCTTCATTTACCAATTGTTGTGATATGCTTAACAACTATGGTAAAAAAGATTGTAAAATTGGGTGCAGCTCACTTAAATGCCAATGGAAATTTAGTCCCAACTATGGTTGGGTATGGTTGGTAACCAAAGATTACATGCATTGTAGTCCTTGAATTACAACAGTTTGCTTTGTAATCATTCAAAGTTACAACTGCACTGAAAAAAGTGACTTATGACTACTTTTCACTCTTATGACTGTTGCAGTACCCCACAATCATATGATCAGTATGCTTTGCAGTGATTTGCTTAACAATTTTTTGTAGCAAAAAAGAGATCATAAAGTGAGAAAAACTTACTTAATAACTGCCTCATTTAACGATGGAAATTTTGGGCTTAATTGTGGTCAAAGGTCAAGGACCAGCTGTACCTATACATCCAGCAATATTAAAAAAGAAATATTTCCAGCATTTGGCTTTGAGTTTAATATTTTGCGGACCTTCCTGATGTATTCCCTTTATGTTGACTCTGACTTTTCCAGTCCAGATGTTATATGCTTCCAATATGCCTAGGTATTTGTAACCATCATCATATGCTTCTATTTCCCAGTTCTATTATTTCTATTTTTTCCATTTTTCCTCACTGCATGGATAATATAGCACATTTTTCAAGTCCAAAATTCATTTTGATGTGGCTGCTGAACAGTTAAACTGTGTTGAGTATTGATTTAAGTTCAATTTCACATACATTTTTAAGTCATCCATGTATAATAGATGATTTATCTTGCCATGTTGGCTTGAGATTTGGTATCCCAATTTTGTGTTTCACAGGATTATTGTCAGTGGAATTAATGTGATGTTGAACAGTAGTGGTGAAAGTGAGTCCCCTTGGAAGATTCCTCGTCTGATGTTGATTCACCAATATTCTCCCCATTTGCTGTTAGAACTACTTTCCATTTTTGCATGTTTGCTTTCAAATATGTACAAATATTTTTGCTGATTCTCAAGTTTTCCAGACAGGCATTATGGGGTAATGAGTCAAATGCCTTCTTGTAATCAATCCATGCCATACTTTAATTCATTTTTCTTGATTTTGCATTTTTAGTACCATTTTGTCAATGAGCAGCTGATCTTTTGTCCCTCTTGATTTTTTATAATTTCCTTTTTGTTCTACCAGATATAAACTGTTTTCCATCAGACAATTGAATACTGAATTTGCCAGTATTCTTCTAAAAAGTTTGAATACTGTTGGCAGACAATGTAAATGGGTGGTAATTGGGTGGTAGTTGCTTGGTTCTGTGCCCTTTTCTGGATCTTTCATTATCAAGTATGTTTGCCAGCTGTTAACCATTCTTCACTTGTTGCATTTTGAAGCATTTCGTCAAATTGAGTGGCCATGTGGTGATGGAGGCTGGTCAGGTGTTTTAGCCAGTATCCATGCAATTCATCCAGGCTACATGCGCTCCAGTTCTTAACCTTCTTTACTTGTTTTGCAACCATTTCAGTTGTTATTAAAATATTTTCCATTTGATCCAGGAGGCAATTTTATTGTTTACACTGGATTTTTCCACAGTTCTTTCCAAAATTTCAAAGTTTTTTCTTTACATGGTTGAACTTTAGTTTGGACTTGATTTTCATCAGGTGTTGGTTTCTTTTGAACTGGATATTTTCATGGTATTGCTTTATTTGTCCTTCGTATCTTTCAATAGTATCTTTGCTGTTACTAATATACACTGTTTTAGTACTTCCATGTTTTCCGCTATTGTTTTTTCCTCCAGGTTATATTTTTGCATAAACTATTTTTCAGCTTTTCATTTTTTAGTTTTCCTTCTTTCAAATATTTCAAATTGCTGACATTTGTTTATTTTATTTTCAAGTTGAAATTTCCACTATGGTGTTTCAGTGGGTTCATTATTTTTGGCATTTTATAACCCAATTCTGCAGTTATAATGGTGACTGTGTTGTATATTAGTTGGTTTGTTTCATGTAGTGTGTTGGATGGGATGGAAGTTAAAATGTTCACAGCAGTTAGTAAATATTTCATTCATTTACTATACACTTCACAAATGGTAGGCAGTCTTTTTCTTTCTGTGTTTTATTTGATGTGGTTTTCAATCTTTTCTTTCAGCTTTTTCACTAGATCACTTAGCGCTACATTTTTGAGTTGTTGCACAGGAGAATCTTCATCCTGTATGTTGGTTTCTTTCACTGGTTGGATAGTTTGTTGAGGTGTTGGAACAATTTCTTCAGCCTGTTCATCATTACTTGTTTTCTTTCTAAATGTTGCATTTTCACATCTGTAAAAACTTTATTATTGTTATTATTGTTGTTATTATATACTTTATTCATTAAACATGAAACAGTCAATTGAACATTCAAAAATGCATAACAAATGCCACTGACTGGTGCTAATGGTTGATACGAGCTGCTGCAGGCATCCTAGGTATCAACCAAGTACCATCTGAAGATGTAAGGGAACAAAGGAAAGACTATCAATTCTTTACCTCGTGATCAATGAAACACAACATACCATTTAGATGGTTAATCCCGGAAGGCTTGCTTACCACCTGGCAAGAGAAAAAGATTAAAATAGATAGTCTAGGGCAGGCACAGATCTTCTATGACGAACTGATGATAGTAGAGGAGGAGATTGGTAATAAGGAGGAGCCAGAAAGTAAAAGCCAGGAAGAACAATAGTCGGAGGAAAAAAGAACTGGAACAAGAATAAAGAAGAAATAGAACAAGGTGAAGGAGAAAAAAAATCAGGACAAGGGAAAACAGAACAAATAAAAGACCAAGACAACCGTATAGCATCAAAGGATGGGAAATGAGATTAAATTAATATCTATTAACATTAATGGACTAAATTCCCCAATAAAAAAAGAGACAAACCTTTACAAATCCTCAAAAAAACAAAGCAGGCATAATACGCCTCCAAGAAACCCATATTAAAAAACAAAACAAAAACTACCTAGAACAAACAAAATTTGGGAAATTATTTGTTTCACTGACAGATTAAAAAAGGGGGATCGTGGTATATATCAAAGAAAAAATAAAAACAACACAAATTTACTCTGATAACAATGGTAGAATATTAATGATAGAAATTGAAATTCAACAAAAAAAATTATCAAAAACAATCTACGCCCCAAATGTAATCAAAAAGAATTTTATACTAGAGTTCATGAAAAAAATAATAGAATCAGGACAGGAAAATATCTGTTTCGGGGACTTCAATGCAGTGGTGAACCTGAATTAACAAAAAAAAAATAAGTAACAAAAAGTAACAAAAAATAAGAAAAAAAGGAAAATATTACTGAAAACTTTTTTTGATATGGCCCATGAGTTAAATTTAAGAGATAGTTGGAAGGAATTAAATTGAGAAGAAAGTAGATATACGTTCTATTCAAACCCACACCAATCACTGTGCAGAATAAATATGATTTGAATGAATAAAGAATTATAAAATGAGATAAAAATATAGACATATTGGTCAATATTTGTGCAGATCACAACCCCCTATAACTAATTTGGAAAGGCTATAATAGAAAAAAATAGAAGATGGAGACTAGATATACAGATTCTAAAAGAAAAAGAATATATACAACATATTAAAAAAGAAATGGAACTTTTCCTTAAAGAAAACAACAATGAAGAAACAATGCTACAAAACTTACGGGACACTGCAAAAGCCTACATAAGAGGAGTAACAATTGCCTATGTAGCCAGATGAAATAAAGAAAAAAAGGAAAAAACAAAACAAATTGGAAGAAGAATTAAAAAGAATAGAAAAAGCCCTACATGGAGAACCCACAAAATGATAAAAATAAAAAGGAAAGAGATTTAATTAAACATAAATTAAATGTATTAAATCGGGAAGAGTATGCAAAAAAATTGAAATCAATTAGACAGAATTTTTTTTTAACAAGCAAACAAGCCAAGAAGATGGCTGGCCTACAAATTCAGGAAAGAAAGGGGGGAAAATTAATTTAAATATTACAAGATGACAAGGGGAATCCCCAAAACCAAATTGAGGGGGGAAAAGGATTATACAAAACTTCTAAGAAAAACTATGTAGTAAGAATAATATAGATGTAGGAAAGATAGAACAGTATCTAAAAGATAAAAACTTACTACAAACCTCGGAAGAGAGTAGAGAATTATTAAATAAAGAAATTACCCAGATAGAAATGAAGAGAGCCATTGATAAACAGAAAAACAATAAGATACCAGGACCAGATGGTATTCCAGAGGATTTTTATTAGATTATATATGAAGCTATGGCACTATTGATAGTAGAGATATATAATGAAGTGTTACTAGAAGTCAAACTACCTAAATTGTGGGCAGAATCGTATATAACTTTGACACCGAAAGGAGGTACCAACCATTCCCAAATTCAAAACTATAGGCCAATCTCCCTGCTAGAAGCCGATTATAAAATATTAATGACGATCATGGCAGAAAGAATGTAAATAATTTTGAATGAAATATACATGTAGATCAAACAGTTTCCTCCCTAAAAGAAACATTAGAAACAACATTAGGATGGAAATGGATATTATAAAGCGCATCCGGAGTAATCAGCAGCGCTGATTTTTCTGGATGTGCAGAAAGCCTTTGATAATTTAAATAGGGAAATTTTTTTATAGCAAATAATAGAGATGAAATTTGGACCAAAATTCAAAAACATGGTAGCGGAAATCTACTTTAGCAGAAATCTTATCAACACAGGAACTAAAATAAAGAAGGAAGAATAGAAAATGCAAGCATTTGTGGAAGATATGGTATTCTTCATAGAAAACCCAAATGAGAGTGGGAAAATTTTATTAAGAGAAATAGAAAAATTTCGCAGGGTAGCAGGACTCAAAATTAACAAGAACAAAACCAAAATGTTAGTTAAAAATTTGATAGACCACCAAGAGGGAATTAGAAAAGGAAATAGAACTGCAAATCACGAGTAAGATTAAATATTTAGGTATTTGGCTGACATCAAGATGCTCCTAATTAAAAGAGGATAATTACAACAAATTAATGAGTCAAACAAAAAAAGGTTTAGAAATATGGAGTAAATTACAGTTATCCTTAGCGGGAAAGATTGCAGCAATAAAAATGAACTTATTACCAAGGTGGTTATATTTATTGCAGACAATCCCTATAAAATTAAATAGGAATTTTTTTTGAGAAATAGAGCAGTGATGAAATTTATATGGGAAGGGAAAAAAACCTGCATAAGGTTAAAATTATTGCAAGAGAATAGATATAGAGGTGGCTTTGGACTCCTGGACTGGGAATTATACCAAATGCAGCAGCACTAATTTAGATCAAAGAATCTTGAGTAACAAGAGGCTATTAACTCTTGAAGGACATGATTTACAAATTGGCTAACATGCTGCTATGTGGGAGAAGAGAAATAAGACAATTTCTCACTTTTTAAACCACCGAATAAGAGAGGCATTATTGGAGATCTGGAATAGAATTAGGAAGAAACATTACATTAAAATGCCAGGTTGGTATTCCAGCACGGAAGCCATGATATACCCGAATAATTTAGATGCAAATAAAATGATGAGATACAATCAATTATTAGATGATCAAGGGATACTGAAACCAAATCAAAATTTGAAAAAAGAAGGCATAGTGGTAGATTGGTGGCCCTACCTACAATTGCAAATAAAATATAAAAAAGATGTAGAAGAATTCAGAACAGATAAAACACCACAACAACTAGACAAAATATTATTAGGATCAGAGGAAAAAATTATATTTAAATATATCTTTTAAAATTTGATAAGAGAAGAGAAGGTAGTGAAACCAACCATGATAACCTGGATGAAAAATTTTGGATATAGCATACAGTTAGAAGATTGGGAAAGATTATGGACTAAAAATTAAAAATTAACATTAGCAACCTCATATAAAGAAAATTTATATAAAATGTTCTATTGTTGATATCTAGTACCAACAAGATTGGCTAAAATTTATCCAAATCTAAAATCAGAGTGTTGGAAATGCAAAAAGAAATCTGGTACATTCTTTCACATGTGGTGGACTTGCCCAAAAGCAAAAGAACTCTGGAATAAGATACAGTGGCTACTGGAACTGGTTACAGGAAATAACAAGCTTAAAGATATTCTGAAATGTTTTTATTAGGGATAACCAAAGAAGAATATACGAAAGAGAATGAATGTCTAATGATACATATCTTAATAGCGGTTACGATACATTATGCTTTAACTTGGAAATTAGACAAAACACTTACAGATGACATGATTATAAAAAAAAGTAATGAGTTGCACAGAAATGAACAAATTCACAATGGAATTGCAGGAGAGGGAAGATAAAGAATTCTATATGGCATGGGAAAAGTTGTATGTCTGGTTAGAAAATAGAAAGAAAACATAATGCAAAAGTAGAAGCTTTAAAGTGTAATTGTAAATAATGAATGTATGTATACATATGTATGTATGTATGTATGTATATGTATATTAATAGCACTTACGATACATTATATGTGTGTATCTATGTATGTGTGTATGTTTTTTTAAGTTTTTGTGGGTACTTACATGTATGCTGTTCAGCTTCCTTCGGGTATTATCCCACATCATTGTAGTGCTTTTAAACTTGTAGCAACATTTCGGCAGAATCTCAT